>JAJHUR010094887.1:0-15269 GCA_027495735.1 Lutjanus campechanus | reverse complement strand
GCCTGAAATGTCTAGTAATTGATTAAAAAAATTACTGATGAAAATATTTTTTAACTAATTATTATTTCAAAATTAAAACACACAATCTTAAACAACTGTATTCTATATTTTCACTTTCTCGAATATAAATCTAGTTCAAATAAAATGCAGCATATAAAAATATCTGAACAGATTGTTTGTTCAGTATTAATTTTCAGCCTCGTAAATAAAGCCTTTATCCTGATCAGGGAAAATAAAATTGTCACTTTGTGCACTAATCCTGGATACTCTGTATTTGCAACACAGTATAAAAAACATGATCAAAAACTAATTCTAGAAAAAAGGTGTCTCTGGGGTCCCCAGCAATTTGTGATGTCAAAATGGGGTTACGACCCAAAAAAGGTTGGGAACCCCTGCATTAAACCATTATCAGAGCTTTATTTTGAAAGGGTTCAGTGCTGTGTTCATTGGTAATAATAATCAACAGTATCTTTTATATTAAACAGTAACTTTATTCACTCAGTGCTGCACATCCATGTTGTTTATGTTGTTGTTCTTCTTTTTTGGACATTAACCCACAATTCATCACATGGCAATTCAGACAAGCTGACCAATAGTAGAAGTGCCCTCTTCAGAACACTTCTGACCATTCCGTTATTAGAGATTATTAGAACCTCATATCATTTGCGTCTGGCCCACACAGTCTGATCAGTTTGATGATGTGGCCCCCCCATGAAAAATAATTGCCCGCCCCTGCAACAGATCAACTGGCTACTCCTAATTCTTCTTCTTTTCGGCAAATTTTGATGTTTGGAAAGTGTTTGATTGCATGTATTGAGGTTTCTGTGCCAATGAAGTTTTTTATTTGTCCTAAATTATACTTTTAGAATTTCTAAATTTCACTTTTACTCATTGTACTCCTTGTTACTTGTTACTTTGGCTTATTTCAGTGTGGAAAAGTACATGGGACTCAATATTAGGAATTTCTTTAAGGAGAAATCAGTAATATATTTACTGCAATAGATAATAAAATGACCATGATATGTCATCTGAGGTCAAGGAAACATGTTAAGCTTAAATACTTGCTTCTCTGACCTAAAACGCTGCAGCCGCCATGTCCCCCTTTAAAATTTCTCTTCTGGGCTGGAATACTGTTTTAGTTTGCCCATTTCACATTAATTAGAGTTCAAATTAATGCTGAATGTTCATCAAATGAGTGTCTGTTTATGAGTTATCAGAAATCATCAGTAATCTTTAAGAAGGAGTGGAGGTTGATAACAGTTAAGGTGAGCAACATCTTAATGGAGTCTGTCAGACAGAAGGCAGGCTGTGATTGAATTCAAACTCCAGAGTGTGTATTTTTGGAGCTGTGTACTTTTGTTTTCAGGGTAATGGGCTCAGCTTTACATTGACAGACAATTTACAGTAATAAACAGCTGATCAACTTACAGTGTAGGACTTGTCGTTGCTTGTTATTGTCAAATTGCATTCGTCTTGCACTTCTGCAGTGAGTTCCTGCAGCCCGCCTGAGCTCACTCAAGTCTGAGGAAGAAGGTCTGGAGGGAAACAAGTCACTTCAACCATAGATCATATAGTATTTCAACCTATTTAACATACCACCTATGGCTCCAACTCACTATTTGGACTGTTGTACTCATTTTTGCATGCGCAATTACTACATATTAAGTTTTTTTTATTTTTCCTAAATGATAATTTTCTAATTTCTGAATTCTACGTTTACTTGTTGCTCTCCTTGATTCTTGCTACTTTATTTCAGAGTGAAAAAGTAGGTGGGAATCAATATTATGAATGTCTTAAGTATGAAATCATCACAAGCGGATAATCAGAGTATCTGAAATACGTGAAAATGACAGAAATGTCAGCCAGACTGAACTTCTACAATTACATAATATCTTAGTTGTAGCTCTTGATCACAGATATGAGCTTTTCGTGGCAGTTTAAATGGAAAAACTCACATGATTAAACATCACATTTCTCCTCTGTACAGTACATACAGTCTTACAATAGCCTTGTAGTAATCTCCGCCGTGATCTTCTCCAATCCACACAGCAAATATTCTGTGCATATTTTCCGCTCTCTGCTCCTGATCCGAGTTCCAAACAGGAAATGATCTCGGGGCCATTTCTATCCTCATGGCCCAGACCCGCGGAGTGCATATTCAAGACATCCTGGCTATGTCCCCCGTCTCAGGAAAGAACTCCAGACGAGTTCTTGTCCAAGCATTTCGGCTAAATACCGCATGAAATCGCCAGAGGATTTGAAATGAGTCAAGCTGTGGGGCTCTGGCGCGGGACCCACATCAATATCCTACTCATGCCGGTGGCCAGGTGTTGAGGGGAAATTCTCAATTGAATATTGTATCCAGCTTTCTGGGAGCTCGGGGAGCTGTATCTTGTGTGGATATTCGTTTCTCCGCCTCGCTATGCGCCCCGTCTCCTCTCCTTCCGTCTTGTTTTTGGCATTCCTCCGATCCGGGCCGAGTGCAGTCTGCTGTGGCTCCCACTTGCACACCTGCCACGAAAAAACAGCTGTGGTCCGGCACAACATCATTAGTGCAGCTGAAAGAGAAGGAAAGGCCTGCGTAGCCGTTCCCCCCCACCCTCTGTTTACTCTCCCTAAGAGTTCAACTCCAGGGCATCTGTACAATGGACAAACATTTTTACGATAAAGACGTGCAAAAGTCGCCCCCCCCTCCCTGCGCTCTTAAGGCCAGGACGTGTAACTTGATCACGACGAAACCTGTGGGAGAGCAGGGGTGCTGAAAGAAAATTTTATACCTCAAGATAAATGTGCCTTTTTGGGGTGTTCACTGCCCACAGCTGTACAGTGGATGGCTTTAAGGGTAACGCTTGTGCATTTATCCCTACGCAGCTAAGATTGCTCCACAACCATGACCGGTGGTTTTGGTAAAGCTTTAAAAATGAACTCTATTAAAATGTGGTTTTGACCCTCGCAGGCACGACCTCTCCTCTTAACACTCCACCAGAAATCTCTCATCGAGCTGCGTATTTACAAGCGGTCGAGAAACACGGGAATGTATTACGTGTATTGCTGTAATCGAGACGCCCTTTAGTGCATGTGGAGGACAAGGAGAGAGGAAGTGCTTCCATTGATTTGTAAAGATACTGGAGTGTAGGCCTCTCTTAACAGCCTCTGTTCTTCCAGAAACAGAGGAGGGAGATTTGACCCCTGTGGGTACCAAGGGCTGCTCCGGAGAGCAGACGCCAAGCCACAGACCCAAGACTCCGCTGTAAAAAATGTCCATTTTAACAAGTCACTTCATTATTGCTTTCTACTCAAAGTGCAATTTGCACTGCAACTTATTATTGTAGAAACCACAGTTCAATTGTATAGTTAAAGGGGCAGTTCACCAAAAAGTGAAAATTCAGTCATTATCTACTCAGCCTCACGCCGATTGAAGGCCAGGCTTAGTTTTTTAGTCCACAAAACTCTGCTGGAGTTTCACAGGAAAACGGTGTTGAAGAATCTCCCAAACATTGGAAGTGAATGGTGACCAGTTTTCAAAAAGAAAAACCTTAAATGGCTCAGTACTGCTTGTCTGGCATGATCCAAGTCTCCTAAAGCCCCAGCATGCCGTTCTCACACTGTCAAACCACACACACTCATTTCAGGCAGTGTGTACGCGCATGTAAACGTGGCTCCAAGCCAAGGATCTACAGTGAAGATTGTGGAAAAACATGGCGTAAATGACATCTTTCAAGTCAACTTGGCATGTCGGGGCTTTAGAAGACTTGGATTACACCAGACGACCAGCATGGAGGCATTTAAAAAAAAAAAAAAAATCTAAGCCTGACCTCCAATCAGCATGAGGGTGACTATATTTTCATTTTGGGTGAACTATCCCTTTAAGCACAAGTATTTGTAGGCACTATGTAGTTGTTTGTTTATTCCTTGTCTAATGATTTGCATCATCAGTAAGTGTTGCATCACCATTCATGATGCAGCGTTAAGGTGATGCCTCTGAAGGTCTTAAGTAACTTTAATCTGTGACTGGTTCTGTTTTATTCATCTTATAAAACTGGGTCTATATAAACATAATTTAAAGAGGTTAATGGTTAACAACGTATCAATACCCAACTTTCATAGCAGAGTTAAGGTGGCAGTATGCTTGAAAAGCACTTGTTCATATGATGTGTCACCCAAATTCTTCCGTGTTTATAGGTGTTCTGTACAAAAACGGAAATATAAAGTCAATGTTCTGCTTAAAAATGTATCTTTCACAAAAATGCTATTTTGTTTTTTGTCAGAAAAGTGGATTTGGAGGAGAAGTGGAGGAGAACAAAACGGTTTTTGTGTCTGAAACTAGAAGATCTTTTCTTTCCATGTCAACATATTCATTGAACTGAATATTCTGTAGGTGTTGAAAAATCAGTGAATTTTGTCAAAAATGCTGGTGCTGGCTGGCAACTTTAAAAAAATGCTGTGGAGAAAAAGTTAAGGACTTTTAAATTGTATAAAAAGGATTAAAATGAACATATTTGTCGATTCAGGGGCTCTTTGGCTCTTTTAATACAGTTTTAAGACTGCACACCACATGTTTCACGTGTTCAGTATTGAGCGTTAAGTATTCAGTGTTGAGTTTTAAGTAGTTTCCCTCTGTTTAAATTGAAATGAAATTAAAATGTCATTGAGTAGCCCATGTATCTTATTTTGGTGTGATTAATCAGATGTTTGCAGCCCAACAAATCTGATCAATAATTACAGCAGTAGCAGATTATGGAGAGTGACTGTGACCTATTTTTATGGTTCACTACTCTCCAGATGGTTATAATAACTTATAATTAGGAAAAAAAACAACAGTACAGCAGAACACTGATTCCAACTTGAAATAAATGTTGCGCTGTCATGGCCACTATTTCAGGTCCATAAAAGTTATGGACAACTTAATTCCACTTTTGAAAGATCCAGCAGCTTTGTAAATGGATTGTTTGGATTCAGAAATAGGAGCATTGTCTCAACTCATAAAGGAGAACTCCTTCCTTCAGTTTTTTCAACAAATTCAAAATCACCAAAGTGGTTTTCACTGGACGACGATGTGTTATTTATGGTAATGATGCAGTCAGATTTGATGTCTTGTACCAGATAACTGCAACCCAACAAATGTGAGCAACACTTCTCAGCAGCAGCAGTATGGAGAGTGAGTGTGACCTTTAAAGTGTGTCACTACACTCCAGATGGTTATAACTTATAATTAAGAAAGCAGCAGAACACTGATTCTGGCTTTAAATGAATTTTGTAATGTCATGGTCACCATAAAAGTTATAGACAACTTAATTCCACTTTAAAATCATTTCATTCAATGAAGAAGTCTGCTTGGTGACATAATTTAATTCATTTTCCAGTGCAGCTTCTCAAATACATGCAACCAATACATTTTTATTTATGGTACTGGTGTTTTTGATGACAGCTAGCCTGCAACCCAGTAAATTGGATAAACAATTATAGCAGCAGCAGTGTATGGAGAGCAAATTTGACCTGTCTTAGTGTTTCACTACACTCCAGATGGCTGTAATAACTTATAATTAAGGGGAAAAAAAGTGCAGAACCAGTGCAGATTCCAACTTTGAATTAATTTAGTGATTTCACGGTTGCCATTTAAGGTCAGTTAAAGTTATAGACAACTTAATTCCACTTTAAAATCATTTCAATCAATGAATAAGTTTAGTAGTGTGACATAGTTTAATTTCTTTTTCCAGTGCAACTTCACCAGTACATGCGACCAAAATATTTTATTCATGGTAGTGATGCATTTAGATGACTTTGGTGTCATTAACCGAACAAATCTGATAAACAGTTCTCAGTAGCAGAGTATGGAGAGCAAATGCGCCTTTATTTTTGCGGTTCACTACACTCCAGATGGTTTTAATGACTTCTAATTAAGAAAAAAACAACTACAGCAGAACACCGATTCCAACTTAAAATTAATTTAGCGATTTCATGGTCACTATTTAAGGTCGATAAAAGTTATAGACAACTAAACTCCACTTTTAAATCATTTCATTCAATGGAGTGTGGTATCATGACATATTTTCCATTTCTTTTTCCCCTGCAACTTCATCAGTATGTGCAACTAATACATCAGCGCTGTCCAGTGAAAGCCACTTATCTCCAAAATATCAGCTTTTCATGAGACCAGAAAAAACAGCTGTTTTCAGCTTTGTGACACGGCATTTTACAGATGACGAAATAGGAGAATTGTCTCAACTCGTAAAGGGGCACTCCCTCCTTCAATTTTATCAAAAAAATTCAAAATCTCCAGCTTTGGAGATAAGTAGTTTTCGGTGCAGCAGTGATGCTCTTTGATGACTTTGGTGCAGCTGCAACCCAACAAATCTGATCAACAGTTCTTGCAGTAGCAGGAGAGTGAATGTGACCTCTTGTTAGTGTGTTTCACAACACTCCAGATGGTTATGATATAATTTATAAGTCAGAAAAACAGCAAATGAGAACACTGATTCCAACTTTGAATTAATTTTACAATTTCACGGTCACCATTTGAGATAAATAAAAGTTATAGACAATGCCACCTTTAAGTCATTTCATTCAATGAAGAAGTCTGCTCGGTGACATAATTTAATTTATTTTTCCAGTGCAACTTCTCAAATATTTGCAACCAATATATGTTATTTATGGTGGTGATGCAATAAGATGACTTTGGCGTCATTAACCACATAGCTGCAACCCAACAAAATCTGATCAACAGTTCTCAGTAGCAGAGTATGGAGAGCAAATGTGGCCTTTTTGGTGTTTCACTACACTCCAGATGGTTACAATAACTTATAATTAAGAAAAAAACAACAGTACAGCAGAACACTGATTCCAACTTTAAATTAATTTAGTGATTTCATGGTCACCATTTAAGGTCAATAAAAGTTATAGACAACTTAATTCCACTTTTAAATCATTTCAGTCAATGAAGAAGTCTGGTAGCGTGACATATTTTCATTTCTTTTTCCAATGCAACTTCACTTATTAATGAAATACTAAATTATTGGAAAAAGTGATAACAAGGTCGATCACTCCACTTATTTCAAGGTGATGTCACTTGGCTGAAGGATTTTTTGGAAACACTTATAGAAAAGTGAAATCATCTCTCTTTTCCTGTTAGCTGTTTTTCTTCCTCTAAGAAGGAAAAAAAGGGCATTTTAAGACTCAGCACTAGATTAAATAACCTGTTTAGATGAATATTTCTTGCAGTGGATCCCTACCGGAGAAAATCAATCCGTCACCACGCGCACAGGAAGGAAGCCTGGGCTGGGGAGAGATACTGCTCTTAATGACATGTCTCTGTGTGCCTGGACCAGAGGGGGAAGTAACCGGATATTTAAACAGAGATAAGAGTGTGTGCCAAAGGGGCCGGGATTGGATATGACTGAAACCCCATGGCAACCGGCCGGGGCTATCGGATATGGAAAGGTAAATAGTAATGCAGCCGTAGCATGTTTTAATGCTGTAAATTAAAAGCTCATGTAACATTCATGCGAGGGTGATATATAGGTGGTTAGCTTCTGCCAAGTTTTCATTAGTGATTTCCTCCAAGCTTTTAGCAGCGCGCTTGTTTTAAATCAAGATTTGGAACATGCGTTTTGGCTCATCAGGATCTGTAAGCAGAAATCAGATATGCTGTATTTCCAAGCATGAACGTTGACTGCCATACTGTGATGAGGGAGATGAAAGTATCTTTTACTGGACCCTCGCAGACAAGAGGAAGAAAGAAGATGAGAAAAATGTGTGTCGGTGCGTAGTGGGAAAGACGGACCTTGAAGAAACTTGAAAGTTGTGTGTTTATCTAACCAATATCTGTGGCAGTTAAAGTCCCCGCCCTTCCTCTTACCTTTCTATACATATACTGTTTATACTGATATAATCTGCTCCTAGATCTTCCAGAATGGCTTTGACGAGGACAGGCCTGAACTTGTTGTATCCAGCTGTGGGTTACTCACAGCTTAACCGCAACTTGTATTGTGGCTGCACTGCATTCTGGTCTGCTGATGCTACTGTGGATGGAGGAATTAGTGTTTCTCCCTCTAATCTTTCTGTATGACCAGTGCAGTCAGGGGCCTCTCCTTTCTGATTCTTTATCTCCGTCAAAGCTGATGTTTATCATTGATTTTTCTGCAATCAAACCTCTGTGATGATGTTCGGTGATACACTTTTAATCAGTTATCCACAGAATTAATAAATAGGTTTTTAACCAATTAAGGCTGTGATATACTACAAACCCCATTTCCAAAAAAGTTTGGAAGTTGTGTATAAAACGTAAATTTTGTGGGCATATAGTCCAACAGTAGTTGGACATAGTTTAAGAACACATTTTCTCAACTCAAAACTGCAGAAATTTAGAGATTTCACCATCTACAACCCATAATATCATTAAAAGATTCAGAGAATTCAGAGAATCTGTGCATGTAAGGGACAAGACTGAAAACCAACCCAACATTGAATACTGGTAACCTGCATTAAAACACACATAATTGTAAATATAAAGGATACTAAATGGGCTCTGGAAAACCTAAGAAAACTGTTGTCACCAAACAGAATTTGCTGCTGCATCTACAAATGCAAGTTAAGACTCTGCCATGCAAAGAGAAAGACAAATATTGACAACATCCAGAAATGCTACAGACTTCTCTTGGCCCGAGCTCATCTAAGATGGACTGACGCAAAGTGGAAAAGTGTGCTGTGGTCTGACGAGTCCACATTTCAGATTGTTTTCACAAATCATGGACGTCCTGTCCTCCGGGCTGAAGAGGAAAAGGACCATCCAGATTGTTACCAGCGCTAACTTCAAAAGCCAGCATCTGTGATGGTATGAGGGTGTGTTAGTGTCCATGGCATCATGGATAACTGTCACATCTGTGAAGGCCCCATTAATGCTGAAAGGCATATGGAGCATCATATGCTGCCATCCAGGCGACGTCTTTTCCAGAGACATCCCCACTTATTTCAGCGAGATAATGCCAAGACACATCCTGCGCATGTTCCAACAGTGTGGCTTCATAGTCAAAGAGTTCAGGTACTAGACTGACCTGCCTGCAGTCCAGACCTGTCTCCCATTGAAAATGTGTGGTGCATTATGAAGCACAAAATATGTGAATGGAGACCCCGGGCTGTTGAGCACCTGAAGTCGTACGTATATCAAGCAAGAATGAGAAAGAATTTCACTTTCAAAACTTCAACAATTAATATCCTCAGTTCCCAAACCCTTTACACAGTGGTAAACATGCTCCTGCCCAAATTTTTTCAGGTTTCAACTTTTTCGTGTTTCAAGCATCAAAGTCAGAATACGTTTATATCTACAAAAGACAATAAAGTTTATTAGCATCAAATATCTTGAATTGTATTTGTTGTATTCATTTGTATTGTATTCAAATGAATACAGGTTGAAAAGTTTTTGCAAATCAATGATAAACATCAGCTTTGACAGTGATAAAGAATCAGAAATTAGAGGCCCCTGACTACACTGGTCATACACTGAGATAAGAGGAAGAAACACTAATTCCTGCATCCACTGTTTCCAATATTTCCACTCAATAAATACAAAAAGGCAGAAGAAGACATTTTTTTTGACAGTGTCAGACAACAAGACTGTTGAGCTGCTGTAATGTTTAAATGGATGCAGGGAAGGAGGGCGGAGGTTGAAAGACCCGCTGAAAATGCCATAAAGTAGTCACAATCTCTGCTGTGTCAGATAATTTTTCTGCTATAGCGCATTACCTCATCAACAGAACCTCAGCAAGCACCCTGTAAATCGTAGTCGGTTCCAACCTCCACATAATACACCGGATGAGTAACATTCTCCATTCTCTTAACCACTCAGATGCCCTTGAGCAAGGCATTAAACCCCCCGACTGTTCCAGTGGCCAGAAGTAAAACCTGTCTCGACTGTGGGAAGTTCCCAGAGATGAAAGTGACGCAAAAGCAAAGCTGAAAAAGAGCAAATATCTTTTAAAGAAAAACGGGGGTGGGGGTAGGGGGGGCAGCAGTGTCATCTTTGCCTTTTCTTTTCACTGATCCCTGTATCAGTCGACTCCGTTCAGTGTTGGGTCTGCGGAGCCAGATCAGGTTCCCTGTCCAAATTACCGTTCAAAAAGATTCTTGTAATTGGAGCAGCTTAGCTTTGCAGATACACAAATACACGAGTTCTTCTGCTCTCTTAGTGGGTTGGACCTGAAATCATATGGAACATATCTTTCCTTTGCGGTTTGATGATAATGCTCCCAGACAATGCAGGCTTCGCCAGAGGAAATGATTAAACTGTATTTTGTGGCATGTTTGTTTTAGTTTCAGCCATTTGAATCATTAGTCCTTCTGGAAAACAGCGAGATGCATTTCTCAAGTCTCACGTGTGCGTCTGAGGAGTTGTTGACATTTTGATATCTCATATTTTATGAATCCAGCTGACACTTTTATTCAACTGCGAGTCTAATAGTGGAATAAGCTCAGATCCTAACATCACAAACAGTCCGATGGTTCAGAGCGAGGCTTATAGTTACCACACCTCGCCAACAGTAACAAAATATTCCTGTGATGCGACAAAGATCACATATAAGAGAAATTCCAGGGAGGGTAATGGGAGCTTGAAGGGGAAGCAGAGGTGGATGTGAATGAAGGGGATGAGGGTATCATGAAATATTTGCTCAACAGATGGGTTTTTGAGCCACTATTAACTGTCACTAACCCCCATCGCCTCGACATACACACGCTGTGTCCATGTTTCAAGCACCTCCAACCACTGGCAAGGCTGAAGTCCTAACCTCCGCCGGCCTCGGGATCAGGTGATGCTCCGCAAAAGGATTAGCGGCAACAGGATCCTTTTGGCATAGGCGCAGGAATTTTCATTACAATGATCTTGGGTGTGGTGTGCCAGGAATGCATCCTCAATAGGAAGGAGAGGAAAACACTGAGGCGGAGTGCAAGGGAGTGGCAGGCATGGGGAGGTAATGGTGGTGGGAGTTTTTGGTGGGTTACGTTTCTGCCCAGTCCGCTACCTTTTCCCATCTTCCCACTCTGTGGATTTTATTCCTGTTTTCCTGGAGGGTGCTGAAAACATGTACACTCCCATTTACCATCATTTACATTGACTAATATGATAGATATTCACAATGAATGTGAAATAGCATCCATAACCAAAGACAGGCTGGACAAAAAAACTTTTGTCTTCAGTGGGAAAGGGTACATCAGCATTCACATCCAGGTCAAATGACTCTGCAATGGTCACAGGTATTTAACGGTTCCAGCTCTGATCGGCAGGGATGTAAACATGATCAGGACATCATGGAAGGAAATGACGGAATGTCGCCTCCAATGGTAACTTCTGCGACTCTTTTGCTCCAGTTTCATACACATGCTGCTTGGCTTCATTTGCTTTGATTTCGGTACGTCAGCCCAGCAAAACAGTTTGCACCTGCTTGAAAGTGTGTATTTACCTATGAAGTGCTTGTCTTTAGTCGAGCGTCTGAGTGTTGGATAAACATTTTACTTTGGAAATGATTTACAATCAAAGTCTCATTATTTTGTTATCATAAATCTTTTATCATGAAACAGCAAACTTAGGAAATGTTGATAGTTTGAGACACGAAAAAACATTTTGTCCTGGTTCATTCATTGTTTTTTTTTAAATAAGCACTTGAATGTTGGTTGGTTTCATCAAAAAATCCACCTTTCATGCAAAAAACAGAGAAAAAGTTTTTATTTTTGTTTTTTTAATCACGTCATATTACGTGTGTGACATCACTGTCTCCAGTGTGACTAATGTTAGCTGTCTGTGTCCCTCGCCCGAAACATTGTCCGAGAGGTCCCGGGGGCTGAAGTGCTCTGTGCCCTGGCTGTGGTGTGAGGTACGGGGACTGCAGCATGAGCAGCCCCACTCTGTGCCTGGGCTCTGTGGCCAGGTCACGGTGCTCTTCGACCCGCAGATCTGCAGCTGAGCAACAATGTTTTCATGCTGCATAACATCATCATCTTCTGCCGCTGAATTCCGGTGGTTCTCCTCTTTTTGTCAGATGATCCATCACAGCATCCCCTACCACCTGGCAGTGAAAACAACAGTTGACGGAATATCTCCGCAATGGCAGGGAAAGAGTTAAAGGGACAGTTCACACCAAAATCGAAAATACAGATTTTTCCTCGTACCGGTGTTGCTGTTAGTCCATCCAGATTTTTTTGGGCATGAGTTGCAGAGTTTTGGAGATATCAGCCATAGAGACATCTACGTTGTCTCGAATGTTGTGGAACTAAATGGCACCGGGCCTCTGGTGCTCAAAGCAGTAAAAATATATTTGAAAAATATGACACCAATGTCTCTGTTCAGATATCATGATTGGGTTATTAAAGATAATCCACAGACCTGGGTGTGAGCAGTCTCATGTAGGAACTACTTTTTTTCAAGTAGAAAGAAAGTAGTTCCTACATGAACTCACAACAAGGTTTTGAAACATATAATTAGTATCACACATACAGTATGTGGCCCAAATAATAGTAAGTGGCATGATTTCAGCAAACTGCTCACCATGCATAGTGCATATCTGCTGCTGCTTAAAAGACACTTTTCTCTAATAAAATTTTTGGCCACTCTTTATTTATTATTATTTTTATTATTTTATTTATTTATTAGTCAGCAAACAAACACAATATCCTGATTAGATACTATACACTAAATAGTACACTAATAAGACATAACAAGCTGTACTTTGTATCAAATTATACAAAAATTAGTAATAATATGTTCTTTATTAGACAGTATTCAACCTTTTATTAGACTTTATTAGAGAGTTATTAGGGACACATTACAACAGAACTGTACTGTAAACCAAGGTGTGTTATTCCCCATCATTAGTCTCTTATCAGACTTTGTCAGAAGGTACTCTGGAACATACTACAACAGAAACTGTATTGTAAACTAAAGTGAAAGTAGTAGCAAAGACTGATATTTCCTGCCTGTAGTGTTACAGTAAGTCTGGGCAGTTATCCATAGATCAATTATTCCTCTACCTTTATGATTTTGGTCTTTACTTGGTAGATCTGGTTCATACTGTATATGGTTACAGGACCAGATATGTAATTTCACTTTAGTTTACAGTACATTTCTGTGGTAATGTGTCCCTGATACCCCTCTACGACAGTCTAATAAGCAAAGTACGGCTTGTTATGTCTTATTAGTGTACCATTAGGTTTATGTTATCTAATTAGGGTATAACTACTGTCTAATAAAGAATATATTTGTAGTTGTTGTCTGATTTGACACAAAGTACACCTTGTTCTGCCGTATTTGCATACCACATCTTTTTTTTTTTTTTTTGCAGTTGTGCAAGCAGATTGTCAGTATATGCTGGAAATCATTTTACTTGTGCAAACAGAACATATGTCTCCTCATGCAGGATGCAGAATTCCTTTTTATTGAAGCTACCTCAAGTTGTGCTGCTGTATGTGGGAGTCGACCTACCACCTGAGGGCATGTTATACCCATATCACAGGAAATAGAGATGTGTTGACGATCTCATTTTTAAAGTGCTGGAGAATTGACGTTTTGGTGTTCATCCCGCAGCAGGGCCTCGACATGTTTGTGATAATTTGCTGCACGCTGGGTTTGTCAGTCATTTAAAATAAAAAAAATATCATCTCCACTTGAGTAATCAAACAGGTGTCTGGTGTTCAATCTGGCAACTGAACCTGCATTTAACAAGTTTTTCCACCCCGGTCCCCCCTGCATTGAAATTTCATTCTCTTTGTTTAGTAATGTAATGCTATCATCGCGCTGTGCACTCACTGAGAACTGACGACCAGGCGACCATGGCTGAAAGGTCTTTCCGATTGCAGGTCACGATTTTGGCGGGGGGGGGGAGAGAGAGAAAAAAACTCATGGGGCACAGCTCTGGAATTACCTCCACAATTGCAAAGTGAAAGCCGTTCTTAGAGGGGGGCAACAAAGAGCTCTCTGTCTGGGCAGCGCCTTTTGGCCAAGGAGAAATACTATCTGCTGCCACGGCCCCCCCATCCTGCCTCTTGGGCTGATTACGACAGCGGGGCAGGGGTGGGCAGAGTGCCGCGCCAGTACCACGTCCCACAGCTCCATTGACAATTGTTGCGGTTGGTTTCTTCCATTTACATAAGGAGGATGAGAAGGAACAAAACTGTCTGACATGAAAACCATGAACCTGTGACTGACCAGTACATCTTAGACTGTTAATGATGGTCTGCAGCAAAAAGAAACAGAAATGTCAGTCATAAAGGGATGGAAATCTGTCTTTGACTTGGTTTATAGAAAAGAAGAAAGGGAAAAAAAGTACATTGGATAAAATAAGCTAAATACACTAAGTGGTCACTTCATTAGGAACACCTGTACAGTCTAATGCAGTCCTGTGCTGTCACAGAGGTGTTCAGTAATATGTTTTTATCATTGAGGTCATAGTTATCGGCAGTGTTGTACTGGACTGCGTTATGAAATGTGTTTCTAATATTCTGCCGACTCAGGTATGTGAATGAGGAGGACAAAAAATACAAACATCTTTTGTATTATATAACAATATAATGTATATTATAACACCTATCAATATTGATAGAAACGCCTTTGTAATATAATAATTGCTTCACCCAAAAACATAAATTCATTCATTATCTACTCATCCTCATGCCGACTGAGGGTCGGATTTAGATTTTTAGTTCACAAAACACTGCTGGAGTTTCACAGGAAAACAAAGGTAAAAAAAAACAATGGAATACTGCTTAACTTAATTTCTATGATAATTTTTTTATGGAAAAAATAAATTCTCTTTTTCTGGATTTATGAGATAGATTTGTGTGGTAAACGTGGTAAATTGGATTGGGACAGCAGGCTCTCCATGCTCAGGGCATTTTTTTGTTGTTTTTTTGTTTTTTCATGAAAAAATATCTCATAAATTCAGAAAAACAGAACAACTGTATTTTTCCTCGACTGAATGCAATAAGCTTCCGTAAATGTGATATAGTATAACATCAACTTTAACTATGACCTGAGTAATAAACTCATAATTGAATTATACATGAGTTAAATAATTATTATTAGCCTACACATTTCAAATTTCCGACATCATCAACAAAAAGTGGATGTTACTGAGTGTATGTAAATATGACTGGGCAGAAATATCAAATAGAAATAGCTGCAAGTTCAGGTAGTATGTCCAATAGCAGTTTATGCATTTGCTGTGCTACTGAGAAAAAAACATGTCAAACAATGAGCTCTGAGTAATAAATATTTCGCTGGCAGCTCA
>JAJHUR010094886.1:0-10956 GCA_027495735.1 Lutjanus campechanus | reverse complement strand
AATTAACTGTGGCTACAAATACTTACTGGCATTAGTACTTGCATGGCTCTGTAAGTTTCAGGTCTTGTTCAGGCTGCTCATTCATCGATCTCTGAACCTATCGGCTATCGTCTCACAACGATTTAGCCTCTGGAGGTAACGAACGATGTTTAAGGGCTTTTGGTATCATCAGTGGCTATCCATATAACAGATATTTAGGCCAAGGCAACAAAATATTATCTGGCAAGGTGTTCTGTTGGTCAGTCAAAGCACTACATGGTTGTTAGCTTCGACTTCCAACACCACAGGGAGGCAATCCATGCAAGCTACGCTGAATGTTTATGGTCAGTCTGTTTTTCTTCGACCAGCAACTCTCTACGTCATCGTTGCGGACAGGAAAATGATAATTGGTCAGAGCCACAGTGACGTCGCTCGTTGGTTTGTGGAAAACCATTATGAAGCCTCAAGTCTGGCATTATGGAGTTGCCATCTTTTCTGCAACCTTGTGCACTATCAACGAGAGCGTGGAGCTGCTCGGTGACATATTGCGACTTGGGGTGACATATTGTTTTGGCTCATCCAAATCGCATCCTGCCTGCTCGTGATCTTCCCCGTGTTACAACTACATAGTCAGTGGCGATGTAAAAACAGAACCTTGATCCATATTTGATCGGCGCTGTCTAGTTTTACAGGGTTTTGAGATGCGTTGAGTTTTTTGAGTTTCGTGAGCCCTGTGTGTTGCGATGGAAGGACTCACTGAGAATGTCTGTCTATCAGCCGGCTTGTCTAAATTATCCCCTGGTTTGTCGTCTATTTTACTCTACATGAGAATTTAATTTACAAAATGAACATCAAGCTGCACAGAAGAAGACTTGAAAATATTGACTGAGACCATAAACGTACTGGGAAACTGTTTACTGAGGTCATAATAAAGTGAAGAGTAGGCTTGTTTTTCTATAAGCTTATATACAGACTAACCTGTTTTTGCCACCAGTGGAGTCGCCCCCTGCTGGCCTTTAGAAATAATGCAGGTTTAAGGCACTAATGCATCAGCTCAACTTCTCAGACCCGGAAGCTCCGTCCACTTATTCTACTGTCTGCTTACTACACACTATGCAGTCATAAACTGGTGCCTAACTCAGGCATTTGTCTCCCCATCTGCCTCCCACGTCTCTGTTGTATAAAGACGAGTCATCATGTCAGAACTCAAGTGTGTTCTTACTCTTTAAAGAGTCTGTTTTCTGTAGTTTTACTCCCTTTTCTTCTACCAGGTTGTATTTTTTAATATAAGACACAAATGTTCTTTCTCTTCAGCATTTATGTGCAGATAAACTAATCTTTGGAGCTTTGGCTTGATCTATGTGGTGTTTTTTATGTTGAAATTACATCTTCACGCTCATTTATGCTATGTTTTTATTTGTGTGCTACATAAAAATGACTTTATGAATAAACTGAACCTAAACATTAATTGTCCTTTGTCCTCAGAAGTGACTGACATGGAGGAAGAGGAGGCTCCAGCTGCTCCGCTGTTCGTTGAAGAGACTCAAGAAGTTACGACAGTCGAGGGAAAGAAAGACGAGTCCTTCCAGGAGACGGTGGTGACGACAGTGACAACTCGGACTACGGTTGTTGACACGGCTACGGAAAGGATGGACGTAGAGGAGAAGGAGGAGGAGGCTGAAACTGACACACTAACAGAGGAGGAGGTGGTGACGGAGGAAGACGAAGCAGAGACGGAAGAAGAAGAGAGCGGAGAGGAAGAGGAGGGTCGGGAAAAGAAATTGCCTTGGGAATCCGAGGTGAGAACTTTTCCTTCCTGTAACTTTTAAAACTCAACATAAACAACCCAAAACATTCAGCTCGATTAAAGCTGAAAAATAATCAGATAACAGGAAACTTTGGTAACAAAGAACTCAACAAAGCCATGAAGTACGAAGACCAAATCAGCAAGTACGCAGATCTACCTGCAGATCTTGATTAAATACGTTCAGTGAGGAATACAGTCCTCCAACTTGTGTTCATGCAAGGAAGCAGGTAATTACTTTGTTATCTTCTAGATTAGGCTAGGCTTCCTACATCTGTGATATTTTTTGGAAACTTTAGTTTTAGCAATGCAAAGATCTCTGTCTCAGCTTATTTCAGAACCTGAGACTTTATTATTCACTTGAAAGTTTAAAAAAAAACAGCCAAATATTGTTTTATATCATGTCAACAGCTGATCAAATTTACAGTTGGACCTCTTGCTCTTTTAATTAGGTTATAATTTCTATCAAATAATTTCCCCATTCAATGTGTCAATAACACAAAATGTTCCCAAACTGCAGCTAAGTCCTGTGTACTGCTCAACGTCTTTGAGGATTTTGTTTTTTTCTTTGATGAAGTCTGCTGAGAGGCAGATTTAGTTCCTCTGCAGAGGAGCCCAGCTCTCAGCTCTGACTGGGAGCCTTTGTATTGACCTTGGCGTGGGGCATCGCCTGGCACTGCAGGTTTTTGTACGGGCTCAGAGAGGATTACTGAAACTACAAATGAAAATGTGCCATTATTAGCCTTTGATAGTGGGATTTTTAGGGCTCAATCGGGCCTGTTAAGAGCGGCGAGGGATTAACGGTGCATGAATTAGGAAACTTTCCTTTGGTTGATTCGCAGGTTTCTCTGTCTCAGTTTTATTAACCGGGTCAGACGGATAATTCACTTTGTCAATATTGCCCTTTAATTACCAATATTAGTCTGAATTTGTCTCAATAGACAGATGTAGATCCCATGCTGGTTTAAAGGCCGTTACAGAGTGGCTTTTCCACTCTGTAACGGCCGTCTGGACTTCTAGGAAACACTTGATACTCATGTTTTTGGCAGGAAAATGGTTCAGTGTAAATAAAATTGTCTCAAAATTGTCTCTGAATCAGCCATTCCCAAACTTAAGAATGCCAGGGCCCAATTTTAAATCTGAAAAACTTTTAAACCTTTAATCACAACTCTGATCAGCACACGAGACTAATTGTTCCAAAGACAAGATACGTTCTGTTGTTAATGTGGCATTTCATCAAATATGGTACAACAGCAGTTAAACTAGGTCATATAAATGAAGATTAGCTCATAATTTGAAGTCTTATTACCTCTGAGTATTTTATGGTAATTTTAAACTTATAGAAATGAAAAGTTAACAACATTTTATTTATTTACTTTTCATGACCTCTCAAAGCCCACCTGCAGGGCCTTCACGGCCACCCAGTGGACCGCAGCCCACGTTTTGGGAATCGCTTGTCTAAATACAGTCAGTACAGTTAATTCAGTTAATGTTCCTAAAGTCTTGTGTACATTTCTGTGTTTTCAGGACTCCTCTGATGTGAAGCCTCCTGTACCAGACCCAACATTTAACAGGAGGTGCAGCTTGCTCGTCAGTGATGTAAGTTCATTCGTTTTCAATAACATTTCACATTTCATCACATTTTTCATCACATTTCTCATTTTAAAAAAAATCTACACAAGAACAACACACAAAATGGTGGAAAATTAATTTATTTGTTTCATTGATCAAAACAGAAATCGAGTACTTCAATTTTGTGTGCTGTGACTTTGCACTTTTTTTTTATAACAATTTATTTATGAAAGTTTTAAGGTAACATTTGAGCCTCTTGTTTTCAACACTGGGTAAAAATAATCCAACAGTGATATAAAAAAGACTTGGTCAAAGGTTATCGAAGTAAGACATGAGTGATAAATTGACCCAAACCGGGTCTATTTTTAACCCAGTGATATTTTATTATCTGCTGCAGTTTCAACTCATGAATAAAAATGTTTCTGGATGTGAATTCTTCCACACGTGTAAGACAGCAAGGCATCATCCTCTTCCTCCGCCTCTTCAGATACGAACTGAACGCGAGGTTGCCATTGGTAACCATCCCTCCAAAGATCCGATGACTGGCCTTTATTCAGCCCAGAGGGAATGTATACTCAAAGGAAAAGAAAAAAAAAAACGTCTTTTGACTTCTGCAACAGCAGTTTGAAGCGTATATCTGGCAGTAAAACGGTGAATGAGGGTGAATGCTGTTGTAGGATGTGGGAGGGTGAGATATTGATTCCCTGGTGTGAGTCGAACTTGGCAGCTCGGCGGTTTGCACCAGCAGAATGACTCATCAGCTACAGTGGAAGCAAGTCAACCCACTTTATAAAATCATCTTCACTTCTTCCTCCAGCTGCTGTCGCTCTGCTGCTGCCTGCCTGCCTGCGTGATGTCTCTGCCTGCATCTTTCAAATATCTTTATCAATCATCACGTGCAGAAAGACAGTTCAGTGCATCACTTTTATCAAGTTCAACAGCTGAAGATCTCAGGACTTTGGTTACGCTCTGCTGGAGAGGCAGAAGGTGGGATGAAACACTCTCTTCGGCTTCTTTTTTTGTTTTCCCTTTTCCAAAAATTCAGAGTTCGGCTCTGCAATAACCACAGTCGTAAAGCCAGTTTAGAGATGTTGCCGTTACCATGGAGACGTGAACTGCTTCAAAGTTGTGCTCCTGGCAGCCTGAGTGGAGGAAAAGAGGTTTAGTATGTAACAGAACATGGAGAAGAGATTACACCATAATAAACACCATATAATCTGCAAGATTTAGAACAACATAGCATCTTGTTTTTAATGTTCATTTTTAATAAATCATGAAACTGTTGACGCTGTTTGGTACCATTAAGCACCTTTTGTTTTGTTTCCGACTCTGGTTTCCTCTCACCAGATTGGTTGTCATCTGTGGATTAATTCCATTTTTCTCCTGGGTCTTTCCACAAAATCTGCCCGTCTGTCGTTTGACCCATCGTCCAATCAGTCTCAGCCAAACACCAAACTGTGGCGCATATTTAAAAGAAGGTTCAGTCCATCTGCACTGTGGTTCTCGTCAGTCCTGTAAAGAACTGCGCTATATGAAAAATACCTTTTTACCTCATATTTTATTGAAGTAATCTTTTCAACAAAACATACATAATATAAAAAAATGTGTGATGTTCCTTACAGAGGTATGGACTCGAAACTCAAAGTTTAGGACCTGGGACTTGAGAGCAAAGACTTGAGACTGTGACTTGCAAAAACATTGACTTGGTCCCACCTCTGTTCTATCATTAGAGATTTGCCAGCATGTCAATGAAAACTATAAAAACTTTATATTATTATATAATATTTGGTAACACTTTGTTTGAAGGGGTGTACATAAGGCTGCTATTACACTGTCATAACCATGTCATGACACCTGACTTGTCACTGTCACTATTGTTCTGTCAATTATGTCACTTTAAATGCAAAGTTTATATTGTTTGAGATGTCTTTGTCATGAAAACCTCAAGTAAAGGGGTACTTTTTTTATACCTGTCATAAAGATGTCATCAAGTTTTATTGCAGTAACAGTGTTATGAATGATTTGCTGGTCTTCAAGTGAAGTGGCACCATTTGAACTTGTCATACAGATGCCATATAATATTATAAGGCCAGTTTGATGACAGAGTGCAGTGCCAAGAGGATTAATATCAAAATAAAACAGGAAACACTGAGTGAACAACATGAAACAAAGGAAACATAACCTGGGAGCTGTAGTTGTTAAAAAAGTTCTTTATTTATGCTGCCGACAGGACAAGACGGCTCGTCTGCGAGCTCGAAATCTAAAACTCTGCAAAACAACCAACACAGCCGTCCTCCAGGGGACGGAGCAGAAGTGCAGCAGAAGTTCATCTTGTATTTGATGTGAAGTGACAGAACAGACACACTCTCATGTCTCCTCCTCCCTGCAGGTGAAGTATAAGGAGGACTTTGAGAAGATGAGGGGTCAGAGTCTGTTTGTTCCTGGAGCCGAACTCATCCACGCCAAGAACATCAGCGCTGTGATATCTGAGGTCTGTACGCTCGCGCAGACACGGTTGTCCTTCTATACTTGTGAGGACTCACGGTGAAACATCTTTTAGAAGAAGTGCAGATCCGACCAAAAATATGTCCTCAATCTCAAGGTCTAGAATAGAAGAACACAAGAACACACAATCTGATCATTTTTGCTGAAATGTGTTTCAGTCGAAGTACAAAGAGGAGGGAAAGAAGGAAGCGTCCATGTCTCTGTACTCCATCCTGCCGATAACTCCTGAGACCCAACACGCCAAAGAGGCCTCAGAGCTGCTGAGTGAGGTAGTCTTACCCCTGAATATACCCGAACATACCACAGTTCAGAGAGTGATCCTTAAACATGAATATAGCACTGACTGAAGTTTTGTTTTGTTTGTTTTTCAGGTTAAATACAAAGGAAATGTGAAGACAGAGATTTCCTCCTCTCTTTATTCTCTGCTGCCAGAAACCACAGAGACCCAGTTTGTCAAAGAGCTGACTGAGATACTGAGTGAGGTCAGACATGATGGATGGATGATAAATAGATGGACAGATTGATGTGATTGATCGAGTGAACATTAACCAGTTTCCTAATGAGTTTATGGTCTCAGTTGCTAGTTTCAAGTCTTATTAAACACAGCATGGTGTTCATTTAGTAAACTATGGTAAAAGAGATAAAGCAGGGTATGCATGTTTCTTCTCACTGTTATAAATTTAGCTTAAAAGAAAGCTGTTTTCAGCCCAAACTTTATTAAAAAGTTTTCTTTCCCTGAGAGTCTTGACCACTTATCACGTTGAAATCCTCTCTGCTCCTCAGAACAAATACAAGGAGGAAGGAAAGAAGGAGATGAGCAGCAGTTTGTACTCTCAGCTTCCTGAAACCACTGAGATGCAGCTGGCCAAGGCCGTCCACGAGTTCCAGAGCGAGGTACTCAGACATGATATTCATATTCTGACTTGTACAGTACAGCAGCTGCGTTTCAACATATTTCATCAGTTAACTCCAGCCTGGGCATCAACACACACACGCACACACACACACACACACACACACAAACACACACTCATAAGGTTTGTTTTATGCAGCAGCTGCAGGTTTGATTAAGCTGCAGGTTTGACTGGGAGGCATCTCACTGCAAATGAATTAAACACATCAAGCAAACATAGAAATCTTATTTAATGTTCAGTTATCAGGAGAAATCACAGCTACGCCGGTAACTAACACTTTCTGAACTGAACTGAAAGAGACGAACGGATCCGATCTCGTTTTGTTTCCAGAAAAAGTACAAAGAAGACGGGAAGAGAAAAGCCTCGATCTCCCTCTACTCCCAACTCCCCGACACTCCTGAAATACAACACGCACTGGAGGTGTCGCAGCTGCAGAGTGAGGTACACACACACACACACACACGCAGAGTGAACAATACTGTTGGGAATGTATATTACATATTACTAGTTACTTTCATTGGAAAGTAGGTTTTTTTGCAATATTGCTGCCTGTGTAGAGTAATAAATTATAATTTTATAAAGCATCACCCCCAAACACTGCTGAACAACACATGCAAATTCAAAGAGCATGAGCAGCATTGATGGAGCCACAGGGTTTATGGGAAATGTGGTCATAAGCACTACCTGTCACTTCAATCCAAGACACCAGCAGCATTGTTGCATGTGTCTCTCTCTTTGTCTGTGTCTTACTCTCATATTGTCCCTGTCTCAGGTGAACTATCGCCCAAAGGTGCTGGTTAGAGGAGCCCCCTCCTCTCTTTACTCTCAGCTGCCCGACACCACAGAGATCCAGTTTGCCAGAGAGATGACGGAGATGCAGAGCGAGGTAGAACAGCGAGGTTAAAGTCTCTGAAACCAGCTGGTCCATTACAGCATGTTTACATAGAGAGTTCATTTAATTTGGTTAGAAGCAGATTCAAGTTCATCTAAGGGTGTGAATCTAGTGGAGAAGTTTAAAGAGTTTTCTCAACTTTAATTTCTAACTTTTTGTTTACAGTGCAACCCTGTATGTGTATGACATAATTGCTATCATTGTTGTATAGCCTGGCTAAAGTTTAAAAAATTTGATGTGCGGGACACTGCTGGGAGGTTGCAGGGTCTTTTTTTGCAGGATTGATAAATTATGTGATATCAGATCGGTGAAGACCTCCTTGAAAACTCTTGAATTCTTCCCTGAATCATGTCTTAAAGTTATAAATACATTAAACAAATCATCTCACTAAATAACACACAGTGGTTTCACTTTGTGCTAACAGCAGAGGTTCACTGTAACCTGCTAACATGTGGTTTCGTCCTCTCAGAGTAAATACAAGGAGGGCGGCAGGAAGAGCCTCTCGCAGAGCTTCTACTCTCAGCTCCCAGAGACCGCCGAGACTCAGTTTGCTAAAACTGTGGCTGAACTGCAGAGCGAGGTGAGAGTGAATTACAGACATAAATACAGTTCAGTCAGACAACTCACGTTTAGAATGTTTATTCAGCAGCAGAACATGATTTGAGTTTGGCGTCTAGGCTCCGACTTCATCACTCCCCGCAGCTTATGTTACATAGAGATAAGGGGAGTGATGAGCAAATCTTGAACCCCCCGTCGGAGCCTGCAGGTGGATGCTGGGGTGGTGGTGGGGTTAAAGAGCAGGCAGCAACGCTAGTGCGGGGCGACACGCATAGGCAGGCAGAGGGAGGAACGGGAGGATCAGCAGTTTAAATAGACCGCGAGATTGGAAGTGTGCGTTTGGTATGTAGTATTAAGAATGAGGTATGTCACGTGAGGTTGGCGTAGCAGCTCGAGTTGACTGCCTGAACTAGCTCGCAGGCGTCGCCACATTTTTACACTTTTGATGCCTGTTCTGTTCTTGTTTTTTTTTTTAAGCCCTCCAGGATCATTAAAATGTGTTCTTATTTTTTAGATGCGGTACAAGGAAGCGGGCAAGAAGGGCGTGAACTCGTGTCTGTACTCTCTTCTCCCGGAGACATTAGAGACGGCGCACGCCAAGGAAGTGTCTGAGCTCCTCAGTGAGGTACGATAACGACAATAACACCACAGAGACAATAGTGCTAATAATATTAGGTCAGTAAATTCAGTTTTGGATGAAATTAGTTCAAGGTCCACAGGGCACATTGTTTTTGTGTCATTCAAACGGTAATTTATTGACGATCCCTAAGTGAACTGACAGAAGTTTGTGCAGCACTTGTTGCACCTGATCAGGTAGAGACGGGAGACCTGGAGCAGGATCAGGCTCTGCAGTTTTAACAGCTTTTGACCTGTTAATCAGGGAAAATATCTGTGCTGATATTTCAAATACTAAAAGCGACACTCCTGAGGTTTGATATCCAGATATTCATTACCTCTATCATCTGATCTGACCTAACTTTCATTACAAACACACATTCATTTGCCTCATGATCATCTTGATCTTGCATAAATTGTGAATGGATCATTCCCCCGTTGTCTCAAGTGGCGTGTATAATGCGCAGGCTCTTGTAAGCATACCGAAGCAGATTGTGTGTATTATTATTGTATTATTGCAGGTGAAGTATAAAGAAGATGGTAAGAAGGAGATGAACATCAACCTGTACTCTCTGCTGCCTGAAACCATCGACACCCAACACGCTAAAGAGGTGTCAAACCTGCAGAGTGAGGTAAGAAAAGACCATGAACCTCTGGTCAGTCGATGAAACATGTTCCACTTGATGATTTAAACACTTTTCGAGGTCTTTCCTTGGATAATTTTGTTAACAACACGGATCCGCTCCTGTCTCCTGCAGGTGAAATATAAAGAAGGTCTGAAGCAGAAGATTCAGAACAGTTTGTACCATCAGCTCCCCGAGACCACAGAGACACAGCTGGCCAAACAGCTGTCTGAACTGCAGAGTGAGGTAACCGAAAACACTTTTCCACACTTAAAACCTACAACATGTCTGCCTTCGAATATTGAATTTGAGATTCATATTTTAGTCTCCTGCAGAGAAAAAATCAATGTGGATTCTTTTTACACCTGACGTTAAAGGGATAGTTTGGATGTTCACACAACAATGCAATCAAATTAACTTACTTATGCAGCAGCTTCTATGTTCTGTAAGGTAAAATTACTGATTTTGTCGATGGAGTTTGGTGGCTTTGGAGATAACGTACGCTTATACTTCCATCTACTGTAGATAATCTGCTGACTATGGATGAGTTCCTCAAACATCAAAAAATCTGAATTATGCCTTTAACATTCTGAGTAACCAGCATTTTAGAAGAACATTTCAGTTCTTACACAGACTGAATAAATGATGGATTTTAAAACTTAATTTCCGTTTGAATGTTTAATATTCATGTCTTGAAGTCGGTGCTGGAGGGAATCAAAATGGCTGAACAACTTTTATGGTAAAAACAGCTCAGTTGGCTTCGTTTTAGCCAGGACACTGACACGTACAAAACATCAGAGCTTTGAAATATGTTTGAGAAAGATAAAATCCTGTTTTTCTCAGCAGCAGTGAAGCAGCATGAAGTAAAATTTAGACTTTTGTAAAAGCCGTTAAGACGGCGAGGATTGTGATAAATAAGCTGCTCTCGCCTACTTCAACTCTCTGAAGCGTCACTTCTCACTCATTCAAAGCTTTGTCTGATTTTTAAAGGGATTTTCTGTGTGATGCCACAATTTTACTAACTTTATTGCTGACAAGTAATGGAAAGTAATCAAGTTAAATTACTTTAATATTGTGATACTTGGATTAGGTTACATTATTTAACAGGTACTTAGTAAATGTATTGTTACATCATACTTTCATACTTTGGTCACTATGAGATTAAACTTATTTAATTGCGTTCTATGTGATATTAAAAACTCTGCAAAAACCCTGCAATTTTATTTTTATTGTGTCTGCAGACAAAGTATAAAGAAGCAGGAAAGAAAGAAGTGAACACCTGCCTGTACTCTCTTCTACCTGAAACCCTCGAGACTCAACACGCTAAAGAGGCTGCAGAGCTGCTCAGTGAGGTACAGAGTTTAAACTTGATCTGTAAATGCTGTGGACGTACAGCGTAAATCAAACTGCCTCAGTGAAGATAACGTATGTTTCTCAATGTACACCTCATCCCAGATTAAGTACAAGGAGAGCGGGAAGAAGGAGATGTCCAGC
>JAJHUR010094885.1:13312-30978 GCA_027495735.1 Lutjanus campechanus | reverse complement strand
ATCACATTTGTGTAAACTGGCCTCCATGCCAAACATTTCTGCTTTTTACTGTCAGTGTAAGTGTGTTCAGCTCCACTGCAGTAAAGGCGGCGGCAGGGCTTCAGACTGCAGCACATAAATCAGCCGACGTATTCGTCCATACAGTACGTCGACGTGTTCAGGGTACAGTAGGTAAATTGGAACGTGCTCGGCAGCACCTCACACGTGAAGCGTCTCCCCACAGAGTCAGGGGGAGCTATCTCAGGTTTGGGCGAGGGGGCATCCAGGGGATTCAGGATGATGGCGTGTAACCAGAGCGGAACATTCCAGCACCATGTACAACAGCTGCTCTCTCCTGTGTGTGTGTGGGCCAGTGGAATCAGAGTACTCGGTGAGGTGGGGCCGCTGGCATGATACTGCCGTCATCGTCCTGCGATCTGCCCGAAGCACGTTTCCCGACACCTGACTTACCATTGGCCATTGCAGTGAAGCAGCTCGGCTCCAGAGGGGAAACAGATTAGCGAGGACTGATACCTGGATGTGATATGTCAGAGGCCAAGCACGTCGTGCCCTTAATTAACATCTACAAGTATCCCATGACTGAGGCTTCACCCTCACTCATGCCATACCTCTGAGGAGCGTCCCCCCAACGATGACCACAGCTTAACTCCGACTGAACTCTTGTCATTGCAACATACAGTACAGTCAGAGTAACGGCATCGCTGGTTTGGCCCTTTACAGTCTCAGCAAAGATCACGTAAAAGCCTCTTTGACACCCCCAAATGTGCAAATGTGTACTCCAAAAATGACCTGGTAAAACTTAAATGATACCTGACAGTGTCATTCTAATGGAAGGAGCCAAAATTTACTGATATTATGATTATAAGATGTATATTTTTCTTATTGTCAGTAATAAGTATTGTTTTTGTAATGAAAAGGGGAATATCTAGAAGAGAACCCTAGATTTGTAGGCTTAAATGTTGTTTCTTCATGGTGCACGTTGGGTTTCATGAGAAACAACAAGGCAATATTGAAGTTTTTTCATGTTTCGTTTAGTCACGTTCACCAACTTCCTCCCTCACTCTCTTCCTTACTCACCAATCTGACGTAGTCTGTGTTTTCCAGGAAGTTATAGCAACTAGCTAGCAGCTGCTACTACACAAGTGCAACAAACAACAGCAACAAACTATATAACTTATAGTAATGTTACATATTACAGCTTTATGATCTGCTAGGATTTGGGTATTGTTATGGGTGACCCTCCGGACACGACCCTGCTGATGAACATGGGCGCTGTAGTTTATTTTGAGTTGATCTCACTCGCACCATTCTGCTTCTGTAAATACACTAGAGCACCAATTGTGCCAAATATCAATCCTCGGCTGAAAATAGTTTCCAACAAATACACTGCTCATCCATGTTTGAGTAATGCCCATTAAAACTGATGGCGCCCAGCTGTTTTAGGAAAGTTCACAGCCATTTTTTAAGATTTATGTCTTTGGGAGGAACAAATGTGTTTGGGGCTGAGCATCCCAGACAGAAAGCATTGAGAGATGAACTAACTGATTGATCATTTTGGGCTTTTCATGTGATTAGTTCCATAAAAAGAAGAATATAGAAAATCGTCACCATAAAAAAAAACAAATGTTCTAGTTTACTATAGCAGCCTTAAAGCCCAAAAACTTAGTATAGTCGCCCTCCAAATTTGTATAAAATGCAGGTGTTGTGAGTTACAACACCTACACCCTTCGTTTTGAAAGCTACCAGTGGTCACTTGATGTCTGTATGATGCTTTCATGCTCTGCATGACAACATTTTTCTAGTTTCTACTTAACTTTATATTCCAGAAATGTGCAAAAACCCACAAATATATATCCAAATGGCCAAATATAACAAAATATGATTGGGCTTATTTGAATAATTCAATTATGCAGCATTATAGAGCTGTAAGTAATCTTTTAAGCAAAATAAATGTCATTGTAAATATAACTTTTTGTCATTCTAAGAGTGTTTTATGATAGTAAATTGAACGTCTGACCGGTTTTGTACAGTTGGTCAGACAAAACTAAATATCTGAAGCATTTAGAATATAAATACATTAAAAAACAAACAATAAACAAACCTGCGAGAAGTTTACAGGTTTAAATCATTTAAGAGACCTCTAGTGTCTGAGGGCCTTGAAGTATCCACCACCACGCTGACTCTGCTGGAGCCACAAATCATCACCTTCCTGTAACCTCACCAGCAATTTACACCAACACCAAAAAACAGCTTCACAAGCAAGTCTGAAGCAGGTTTCCAGGCAAACCAGGATTTAAAACCGTGTTCTGGGCTTTGCACTCGCAACAGCTTGAAGATAAAAAGCCTCAAAGAGAAAATTCAGGGAGCTGAAACAGCAAAAAGAGCTCTTTTAAAAGATGATCTTCTTGCAACATCATCTGTTTCACAGTAAATGTCCACTTGAATCTGATTTTATTTTGATTTACCTGTGAGCCATTCGATTAGGGCGCTGAGGATACTCGACCTTTCGTACAGAGTCTCAGATCTGCGTGTGTTAAAGATCGTCAAATGACCCTGTAGTCTGATCCGCTCCTCTGTTACCTGGAGTCCAGCCCGGTATGTTTGTGTGTACGCTCCAGAAATAGTGCCACGTGTAAGAGGAATGAATGCTGGGAAGGTTCTGAGTACACTTTGTCATCATCACGGTGCTGTTAAGGTGAGATTAAATGGGGACATTGTGAAGTGCACTTGAGTCAAAAATAGCACTCGTGCAAAGTTTTGTTACGTCAGCTCGCTGGGTGTGTTGGGTTTTTTTGGTTATCGCTGAAGGAGTTAAATCTTCCTCTCTCTCAGCGTTACATAACTCGAGGTTACTTGTCACCATGGTAACCTACCCCACCGACGAAACCCTCTGGGATGCTGCCGACCCGTCTCCTAACTTGCCCTGCATCAGCATCATCTCTCTGAGAGTTTCGGGAGAGTAAAGGCCGATCGGGGAGTTGTACTGCCCCAACCGGCCGGGTGTAGACGCTGCAGATGTTGTGGAGGAGGTCGGAGATTTGACCGGGGTCGATGGATCGCTTTTAGGGACCTGGAAGAGATTCCTGTTGAGGGGCTTTTTATTCTGAACTTCTTCTCCAAAATATTTTGGCCCGACCTCCTCTTTGACTTTTTCTAACTCCTTAAAAAAGACAAGAAGAGTTCAAAATAGAGAGATGGAGAAGAAAGTGAAATGAGAGCAAAGGTATCAGCTTGTTTTGTCTTCGTGGTTGGTGTTTTTGATTTGCTGACCTCTGACCTCAGCTCAGGGCTGCTGCTGTAGTTGCACTGTGAATATTTGACACTAGAGGGCAGCAGGATACTGCCTTACGGCTCCATTCAAGAATCTCTCAATGGGACAAGAATCCAAAACAGACACACATACAAACATGCAGATGTATATTGCGTTTGAATGGACAGCTGGTATTTGTCTTTTTGTTCATTATTGCTGTGGGGGTGTTTATACCTTCTGGTGGGGGATGACTGGCATGGGTGAGTCCATTCTTGGAGTTGCTGTGGGAACTGGTGCAGGACGTCTTGATCTGAAGATTAAGCAACAAAATAATCCTTTAAAATATACTGTTAAATCTTATTTTGTCAGTTTTTGTCTGCAACAGTTGAACTCTTAAATGGTTTCTGTATCCTCAGGGTGACAGGCTGTGGCGGGGGTATCAAAACACCAAGTGGGTTATGTTTCAACTACTCAGATCATGTGACGTCATGCCAACATTCAAAAATATGTTCATAATTTGTATCAAAAATCCAAAATGACGGCGTATGTAGACAAGGACACTGACCGTGATGTATGTGTTGTTATTCTTTTCATATTTATCATCATTTTGGGGGGATTTTGTTTTAGAAAATAGTTTTTTAATGAGGATTTTATAAGTTCTTGTTGAAAAATAATGAATCACATTTTCACACCTTTGATAATCAGGCATTAAATGTTTGTATCCTGAGGATATATTGATAAAAAAGGGACAATCACTCACAGATATACAGATAATAAATAATATAAATGTGTGAAACATTGATAACTCTTTATTCTTACTCTTAAATGTGTATGATTGATTAATTCATCAGTGTACACATGATTTTACGTGGTCACAATGCTCGCAACTTTTTCTTGTTTCCTCAGAATCTGTTGCTGATTTTTAGTGTCAGGGCTCTACAGGGGAGATGGTAGGATAGAAACAGGAATAATATTATTTATTTATAAATGTTAATAACTCGTTTATTCAAAGATTAGAAAACTTGAAATTTGAGTAAGTATTGTTATTTTTTACTTGTCTTTTTCATGTCCTCTTTGCAGGTGATATCCAGTATGTTAAAATTAGCTACTTCAGTTTGTGTTTTGCATGTAATGTAACGTTGTTTACTTCAGCATGGTGAGTGCCAGTTTGGTGGTGGCAGACTTGATCTTGTTCTGGGCCTCCAGGTGCGTCATCCCCTCGGTGCTGACGCCGTCGATGGCTGAGATGACGTCGCCCTGGGCCAGGTTGCCGGTGACCGCCTTGCTGCCCGGAGTTATCTATGGAGGGGTCAAGAGAGCAGGTCACACTGAGACCACTGACACAGATTCCTCAGGAAACACACAAACAACTTAAAAACATATGCAGTTACACAAACATATGGTACAAATTGGAGGGATATTTATGAATCAGGGTGGATGTCAAATGAGAAACTAAATCTGAAGTCTAAATTAAAATAATTTCATTTGACAGCTCATTTTGCTGTAAACCTGGAGTCAAAACAGCCTTAAAGCTCAGCTGACATGTGACTTATTCCTCTGAGGTGTAGAGCCTCACTCCACATAGTTATTTATGCAGAGTGTGTGTGTCTGTGTGTGTGTAGCAGCCCAGTAAATAAGCCTTAAAGGTAGAGAGGAGAAAAGCTGATGAAGCAAAATAAAGTAATCCATCAGCTCTGCAGATGAGGGGCTGGATAACATTTCTGTGTTAAGTTGATCAACAGAGTGGAACCACATTTTTATCTAAGAGTCTAATCAGTCTGCACAGCTGCATATAAGGAAATCTGATGGTGAAATAAGTAGAAAAACAGCAGGATTTCTATTATTAACGCCATGAAGTGTGCAGGGAAGGGATATAAGGTATAAGGACTGTTTATACAGTCTGTGCATAGTGGCTGAGTGGTTAAATCTAAGAAAGAAAGAATGAAAAATGCTTTTATTGTGAACATTTACCTTGCAAATGTTTATTTTCATTTTTAAAAAACTGCATATATGGAAATCTGGTGGTGAAATAAGTAAGAAAGCAGCAGGATTTCTATTACCAAAACCATCAAGTGTGCATGGAAGAGATATAAGGTAGAGACTGTTTATGCAATCGAGGCACAGTGGCTGAATGGTTAAATCCAACAAAGAAAGAATGAAAAGTGCTTTTATTTGCAGATCATGTCAACCATTACTTTGCAAGCCTTTATTTTCATTCCCAAAACTGTTTTAGAGGGGAGTTTTTCCTCGCCACTGTCGCCAAGTGCTTGCTCGTGGTGGGAGTTGTTGGATCTCTGCAAATCATAAAGATTATAGTCCAGAGTCCTGAGTTAACTTATGTTTGGCTCTGACACAGAGTCAGATTTTAGCGCTTCAACTACACAGAGAGGACGTTTAAATGGACACAGAGGCCTGCAGCATACAGTATTGGGTCTAAGTTTACAGTCAACTCGTTAAAGAGTTAAAAATAAGCAACGCTGTTGATGCCTGCCAGGCTTCACTGTGATTGACCCTACTGAGCCCCCCTCCCCAAACACACACAGACCCCTCCCACACACCTGCTGCTGACATTCACACAAGACTTCCTTGATCTTTTTTTCTATTTACATTAAGACTGGGTTGCACCAACAAGGATTCATTTTTAAACCTGCTCAAATGGTTTAAATTTAAATTAAGTTGCACCAAACTTTTAAGCTCCTATTTAAAATGTGGCCCAGTATTTAAACACTTTAAACCTTTTATAGACGTATTCAATGAAGAAAGTTGACAGTGACAGATGATGGGTCTCTTCTCTCCAGCCGATCCATTAAAACATTCTGCTGTTTGCTTATTGTGCTGTCGTCAGTTTTTAATTTTTTTTGTTTTAACTTTTTAGCTAGTAAACAAACGTTTCAACTTCTTAGCCAGCTAGAAAACAAAATAATGCCTTTCTAACTTTTAGCTAGCAAAGAAACCCTTTTGTTAACTCTTTAGCTAGCTCGCAAACAATGTAAGGTTTTGTTAACATTTTAGTCAGCAAACAAATGTTTTGTTAATTTTTAAGTTGGCTAGCAAACATTGTAACGTTTGCTATCTTTTTAGATTGCAAACAAAGATTTTGTTTTTGTTTTGTTTGTTTTTTTTGGTTGGCACACAAATGTTTTGTCAACTTTTACCTAGATAGCAAAAATGTAAGGTTTTCTTAACTTCTTAGTTAATAAACAAACTGTTTGATAGCTTTTTAGTTAGCTAGCAGACAATTTAACTTTTTGTTAACTTTAGCCTAACATTTTGATCAGTTTTTAGCTGGAAAGCAAACATCGTGTTAACTTTTTAGATTTTTAGCCAACATTTTGTAAGATTTTTTGGCTAGCTAAAAAGCAGTGGTACATTTTGTTAACGTGTTAGCTAGCTATCAGATAAATTTTGTTCAGGAATCGCACCCAAATTGAAATACTTAATACTTACAGGGTCCTGACAGCACTCAAGTGCATTTTTGATTTATTTATTTATTTTTATGTGCCTAAGAAAGCATCTTCATATTGATTAAACTCTAACTCCTTATTGTGCAACAGAACTGTGCTTAATTTTAAATCTGGGTTTACTCATTTTAAACCTAGTTTTGATTAACTCTAATTAGAACTAACCTTAGATTAGATTCATATTTGTTGGTGGTGGAGTCCTCCTCTCTACAACCCCCATTTTATCTACATCCTTTCATTTCACTTTATGTTCTGCTTCTTCTTAAGACTGTCACTCTCGTCCTTGTTCCTCCTGTCACGCTATTTTTCATATTCCTTGAATTACAGTTATTATGCCTCTGTATTTATGGGTGTGTGCGCGTATAGAAAGCAGAGTTACAGTGGATGGCAGGAGGCAGAAAAGCGAGGTGATTTCAGGCAGAGAAAAATTATTTCTGCAGGGCTGCCTCGGTGTAATCAAACACACAAATGGAGACGCATATGACTGCCTGAGCACTCTGTCATGCATGTTTTCATATGCATCAACGCACTTCAAACATGACAGATGACAAACAGGAGATGGATATGAAGAAGAAGTCCTTGGAAATTGGACATTAATGAAAGAGCAACACTGGATTTTCTTTCAAGCCTTATATAACAACTTGTGTCATATGAATCCATAAAAAATACTCCTCCTTCCATCAATATGTCAGGGAGGTGTTTACATTAATTCAGCTTCAAGACAGCATGTAAATAGACTTAAATATCATGGATGAGCTTTTTTTCATACTTTAAACAGTTTGATGTGTCACATGGCCTGTGCTTTGACTTGGCTAACGAGACGTAATGAATCCACTGCACTCATTTCTCTTTCCTTTCTTAGCAAGAGTGGACCGAAATCCAAACCGTGGTCGTGTTACGTCAAACTGTAATGGCACCTCGAGGTGTCACGGCAGGTCGCTGTGTTTTATGTTAACCTGTCAGAGCCCAACATGACCACAGGATGAACACAAATCCAATGACACAATGTCACACTGGCCGCGGATCAAAGCTCCCCCTGCCTGCCTAAGACCGGGATCAGAAGACAATAAACTAACACGTCTGGAGCTGCGAATCAATACGACGCAGGCCGATCACCAGCTGCGCATCAATCAGGACTGAAGAACGAGGAGCTGGAGGCGGGAAGGAGCACGGTTAATGTCCACACTTTCCTCCATCTAGCCCTCCTCCTCTCAGGAGCAGCTCCAAAAGGTGAAACTGAAACTTGACTATAAGCGAGGAATAAAGCTTACTAAAGGTAACACAAGCTGCCGCTTCTTTCCTGTCCCATTCCCACCCCTCTCACTCTCTCTCCTCATCCATCCATCCACCTCTCTTTCAGTTCTATTTAAAGGAAACGCTGTAAATACACCAACCGTCCTGCCAGACAGAGACGCCCCCAGCCGCTCTGCTGCAGAAGTTCAAACAAATTCATTTGCGTTTGTATGAAGTGACCTAATTTTTTCCACTTTTTCTTAAACTCTATGGTTGCTTTATTGCACATTTAAGTGAATTTTATCAGAGGACTTTCTTATATTTTTTCTTTCACTTCATTATTATTGAGTTACATTATACTTTATTCTTCTCGTCAGTTGCTGTTAGCCTGCCTTTTTTCCTCACTGTATTAATTCAGTGTTTTAGCTAGCTAGCAAACAGTGTGCCTTTAAAAAAAAAAACGTTTTTAGCAAAAAATGTAAACTTTTAATTTTCTAGCTAGCAATATCTTGGTAACTTTTTAGCTAGCAAACGAATGTTCTGTTAACTTTTTCGCTAGCAAGCAAATGTTTTGGTAACCTTTTAGCTAGCTAAATAAAATGTCACGTTGTGTTAACTATTAAGCGAGCAAACAAATGCTCTGTGAATTTTAGCTAGCAAACAAACATTTTGTTAACTTATTAGCTAGCTACCAAACAATATAAAATTCTGCTAATTTTTTTTTATAACAATTTTTTGGTTTAGTTTTTAGCTTTTATTAAACAATGTAACATTGTGTTAGCTTTTTAGCTAGCTACCAAACAGAGTAACATTGTGTGAACTTGTAAACTAACAAACAAATGTTTTGCTAGCTTTTTAGCTAGCTTGCAAACCGTGTAACCGTGTTTTTAACAAACAAGCAAAGATTTTATCAACTTATTGGCAAGGTAGCAAGATATGCAATATTGTGTTAACTTTTTTTAGCTAGCTAGCAAACTATGTAGCGTTCTAATTTTTCAGCTGGGAAACATCTTAACTTTTTAGGTAGCAAACAAGTGTTTGGCTAACTTTTTAGCTGGCTAGCAAGTAAAGTGTTGACCTTTCACCCAGCAAACAATGTCACATTTATTCACCCCCTCCTGCCCCCCCATGAGTCCACCAGTGTTCCTGAATCTATCAAATCTTCCATTCATCCACTCCCTCACAACAACGCGCTCCGTCCTCCTCTCAGGAGCAGCTCCAAAAGGTGAAAGTGAAACTTGATTATAAGCGAGGTATGAAGCTTACTAAAGGTAACACAAGCTGCACATTAGCTTCCTCGCTATCCTCGCTTCTTTCCTGTCCCATTCCCAACCCTCTCACTCACTCCATCCATCCATCCACCTCTCTTTCAGTTCTATTTAAAGGAAACGCTGTAAATACACCAGCCGTCCTGGCAGACAGACGCACAGTCACTCTGCTGCAGAAGTTAAAATTAATTACTTTGCTGCTTGCTTTCTTTTTTCTTTAACTTATAATTTTTAATCAATAAAGTTTATCCTATCTTATCTAATCTTATCTCATCCTATCTTATCTTAATGTATCTCTACATGTCTGCAACAGTAGTAAGAAGTCTTTAACCTTTACCATGTTAGTCAATGTTACGTAATTTTTGGAATGACGTGTCATTTGTCAGAGATTTTACAGTTAAAATAACTCTTTTAATATCAATGTCATCAGAATCGCTCATCTTGAATCGATCATTCGACTGTGCAGAGCTTAAAAAAAAGTTACACTTCAGCTGTGATTAATCAAGCTGATTGGGACCAGCTCAAATTTGAGAGTGAGTGAGACATTTGAACTCCCCTGTGACGTGTTAACACACTGCTAAAACTCAAAATCTTACCAAGTATATGAATTTCTAATCAAAATATCTCATTACATTTAATATAAGACAGCATCACCCACAAGTAACATTTAGTGACTTGTTTTTAGACAGTGCATTTTGAATATCGTTATCTTTCTCTATTAAAAAGCTAAATTTCTTCACTTATTACAAGCGAAAAAGGAGAAAAAACACCTTAAAGTCTTTAATAAAACATATTTTTTGATGTGCAATTTTCTTCACTGTAGTGGGAAAAGTTTACTAATGCAGCAGCACCTCAGCCCCAGTAAAACTATTCCAGTCTTTCCACCGCTGCTCTATTCTGGAAATCTCTCTGGAGATTACATCTGAGCCTCTCTGTCATCATCACATACAGGCAGCAACATTACATAACTGCTCACACACACACACACACACACACACATATCACATATACAGTATGCACATGCATCAACACAAGCTTGATGAAGTCTGAACATGCACGCCAGGTGAAAAGGTGATTTTCAGGTGAAAAGGAAGTTTTCAGACATCTCAGTTGAATTTAACTGGTTGAAGGAGTGTAATTTACACATACACTAAACTTCAACTTAATTTTAGTGTTTACTAAGACACCTACACGTTTTCACCTGTAAATCATCAATATATTCCTTACTCGGATATTCAAATGTTATAAAAGTCAGGCCTTTTGAAGTCTGTGTGAATGCATTGTTTACGTCTGTGTTTATGATGAATTATTGGTTTGGAACAGTTTAAAATGTGGACATGCAAACCAGGCGAATAGATGATTTTTCAGGGATAAAAAAATCAGGTTTTCAGCCATCTGAGGTTACATTTAACCGTTTAAAAGACTTTATTTTACAGTGCAGGAGGTTCTTTAATAAATCTGCTCCATTTACAGTCATTTAAATGTTGAAACAGAAGTTATGCATCTAAAAAAAAACTTCACTTATCAACCTATTTGGTTTCTAGTCAGACATATTTTCACCCGCAGATCATAAATATCTTGCATACTCGGATATTGAAGCAGGAAACTGTGAGCCTTTGTTTACTGCGCATCATGTATCCGAATCCAAATCCGAATCAGCCTTATTGACCAACTTACAAGCCATTTAATTCAGTTTTTTCTTCGGTTTGTTGGTTTTTATCATCTTTGAGTCGATCAGTTTTCCAAAGTCATTTGATCAGAGACAACAGTCAGTGCAGAAGATGTTTAGTTTCAGTTTCAATCAATTTGTTACATCATTTTCATCTTTTTATATCTTTTCTGTCTTCTTACATCTTTTTTTGTCTTGTTACATCTTATGTCTTGTTAAGACTTTGTTTTTTGTCTCGTTTCATCTTTGATGTTTAGTTACATCTTTTACATCATTTTCATTCGGTCTTGATGTTGGAAAGGCAGCGTGAAATGATGCCAAATAAAAATAATCAATAATTCCCCTCAAATGCATTAAGACTAAAGTAACATGCCTGTTTTGAAAATATAAGAAGTAGACTGTGCAGATATTTGTGTTAAAATGTAGTAAAAAGCTGCCAGAAAAATAAATACTCAAGTAAAGTACAGATACCTGAAAACTCTAGTTAAGTATTTGTACTTTATTACTTCCTTGTGTTGGTGACTCTGGTCTTACCCTGGAGATGGTGAGGGGCATGTTGAAGTCCTTTCCTCCCTGTAGTCTGAAGCCCCATGGAGCGGGGCCGTTCAGAGTTACTGTGTATGAACTCATCTTCGGTTAAATGTGGTCAACGTTCCTCCTGATAACAAACTCCTGCCGGCTGCTGTGTGGGTTCTCCTCCTGCTCGGTGTCGCCCCTTGTTCGCCTCGCGTCCTCGCCCTGCCGCTATCCTTTTGTCCCGCCGGCCGTCAGCCCCTGGCTTCACTACCGTCTCTCCCCGTCTGCTCCCAGCTCTCAGGACAAACACCCCTGGGGTGGTGCTGGTGGTGGGTGGGTCAGGTGCTGTGGGACCTCTGTGACACACACACACACACAGGCGTACACAAATACACACAGGTGCACAGACAGAGTGTAGAGCCAAGCTGCAGAAAAACTAAACTGTTGCTCCTGATAAGAACCACAAAAAAACCCCAAACTCAAATTTTAGAAAGCTCAAACTCTCAAAAGTCAACTTTAAACTTAATATTTAGATGGAGAAAAGTTTCTTGCCTGCAGAGTTGCTGAGGGTGAGGGACAGACAGCCTAAGAATAGCCGAGGTGAGCGGAGACACAGGGGCCCTGGCCCTTATAAGGCCTGTAACACGAAGCCCCAGAATGCTTCACTGCCGATTCACATCGCCAATATAGACCCCTCTTACTGCAACACATTCTCCCTCTCTCTTCCTCCCTCTCTTAGCGCTATCAGTCCATGCTGCTAGCACCCTATTATCTGCAATCAGTGTCTGTGCACTGATGTCAGTCGCTTTTCAGTCTTTCATTCTGCTCGAGAAAGGAAACAACAAATTACCCCGCGCTGATTCCCTTGAAACACCCCCGCTGCCACACTGACTGAGCCGCCGGCCCTGCATTTGTGTATTTGTGATACGGAGCAATTCAATTAGCAGCCAGCCACAGCTGCTGAGGTTAAGTGAACACAAACAGCAGGTTGTGACTGTTTAATAGGTGCTGACAGGCTTTTGATTTTCAATATCCGTCACAGCAGCAAACCTTGAAATTAAGATGTTTGTGCACTGGGGTGATGCTTAAACATTTTAAATGTTGAAAGAGACGCAATGGACGGTCAAAGTTTATCAATACCTACAGCAGGATGAGAGATCTATATTGATACCAGAGGGCTGTGACGTGAGGTTGAACTTCATGTCATCACCACAGATTTTAATTTGAAGGGACAATGTCATGTCATTTCATTATGACACAATGGGCCTCACTCACAAACTGTGCATACGCGTAAATTTGTGCTTTAAATGTTTGAACAAATCTGGGATTCGTCAGTATTTTCTTACCTGAATTTGTTCGTACTCTGCGAACATTTGGAGCTGTTTCAGACCATGCATGTGCACAAATGATGACAGCTGGCTGTCTCAGAAAATGTTGAAACACACCAGAGCATATTAAAAACACACTCATTAAAAAAAGACTTTAATAGAAGTCTTGGAAGTGTTTTTTATGGTTGATTGATCTTGTTTATTGGCTGGCTTTCACGCTCATTTCTTATCTCAGTTATGGATATTTCCAGTAATTGTGGTGAATGTCTTATCTTGGGCTGACAGATCAGGTGCTCTTTGTTTTCTACCTGCTTCCTTATTTTTCTTCTGGTTCATTATTCTTTTCAGCTGTATTGTCAAACCATTTCTTTCTCACCTGAGATACGGTCCATTTCTTCAGGGACACAACATGCAACGTTTTGATTATTACACCCCAAGAAATTATTTTTTGGGGGGGTCGCAAAGTGCATCTTTTCTGGCTTCCTCCTCGGACACGGGCAGACTGAATGGGGAGAGGCAGCGGCTCAGTGCTAAATACAAGTAAACACCCCTGCACACGACAGCAACACCTGATTCTGTCTGAATGTGACATTAGAACAGCTTTCCATGATGCTTTTCTATGCAAATGTACTTCCTTACATGGAGAAATGGGGGCCTGTCCGAATGCAGATTGCAGAATTGCGAATGCAGAAAAATGAATAAATAACCGCAGAGGACTTATGGATTTATTTGACCACATCTCCAAAAGAGACGCTGCAGTTCAAGGCTGGATTACAAAACTTCTGAAAGTTATACAATCACACCAGAGCTGATGTCGAAAAGACAGAAAACTTCACTTTTCCAGCTGCTTTGAAGCAACAAACCAGACTTTTCTCTGACTTGAAAAGCTTCAGCGTTTATTACCTGACACATTGTAACCTGAACTGTACATTTACTGCCAGATCAACAGCTTACTGCTAAGTTTAAGTTTCAGCTATGAGCACCATCGCTCTCAGTTTGCTGCATGTCGTACACACATTACACGCTGCCCTTTTCTTTACAGGAGCTATAAAACTGAATTATTTGGGCAGTTGCGATAAACGCTTCTCATTTCATTTCAAATCCTGACCTTCACAGCGCAGGGTGACACACTCATTTTGAGATCTTTTATTGAATACCTTCAGTCCAAATCTACTCCACTAGATGTATTTTTGCTGTTAAAAATTGTATAGATATGCCTTTATTGCTACTGTTAGCTGAGCACAAAGCCTGGAAGCAGGTGGAAACTGTTAGCTTGGCTCCATACAAGTGTAACACACAAAAACAGCTGCATGACCGTTTGTTAACAGACTTCGCTCTTTAGCTGAATGGATTGTGCAGCTGTGTGTGCTACAAGAAACTCCTGGTTCAATTCCCAGTCTGCACATCACTTCAGGTTTTGACCCTTGGCTCTTTGGGGTGAAGTCTAACCAAGCTTGGACATTATGCAAAGTTAAAGATCCCATCCACAAGTGTATTAAAACATATAGTCTGCTTGGAACAATAATGTGTGTCTGTCCACAAAATTAGTATAATTTAGACATTAAAATTCTTGAGAATCTATGAAAACTCAAATATTGTTCATGTCTTCAGTTTTCCTGCTGGACACAAGATGTCTCCCACTTCACTCTAAAGTCCAGTCCAAAGTGTGCGTGCGCACTGGTGGCTTCGAGTTTCTACATCACAAGTTTGTAAACTGAACCGGGACTGGCTTCCTAACTATTTGTGATGTCACAAAGTTGTGTTTGTAGGCCCAGCTCTTTAAAATCGGACTTTCAGTGAGCACAGCAGATGGATGTGAAGACAACAAAGTGCATGAAACACAAAAACTAATCTAAAGGATCTCATTATCTCAGACACCAAACTGTTAGCTAGAATGCAGAATTAGCCAACAGCTCTTAAGAGTATAAATTCACCAAAAACAGTTGGAATTAGAGTGTTTTCACCAATAAATTTTAAAGTTTTCATTTGTCAGGACATAATTTGTCCCAGTTCTCAAGAATGGGTACTATATTAAAAAAGCCATTAGTGAAGGAAAGAAGAAAAACAATATAACTGGTGATTCCAAACTTTTTAATGGTAATGTACATTGTACCTTTTACAATATGCTTCGTCAATACTTAAATTAATATCAATAAAGCAAATCTGAATGTGAAAGAGAGACAAAGTGAAGATGTAGACGTCTCTATGTCTGTCTGCTCCTCCCACTCACACCCTCTACTCCTGCAAATCAAGTACCGCCTCTCACCTCTGCAGGGCGCCATAGTTCTGCAGGGAGGTTTATTCAGGTCAACCAGCATGCAGGATAAATGTCCATCCTGTCTGCTCTCTGACATGTTGGACAGAAATGACCTGCGTTAATGCCACTCTGATATCTGACATCAGGATGTTCCAGCTGTTATCTGCGGCTGGATGGATCTCTTCCATTCAGGAAACTGACCTAATGATTTATGATAATATATGACCCGGTCGACACTGATGGACAGATGATGCATTAGGAGCCGCAGGAGCTACAATTATTATGGTGCCGTACATTAATGTGTGTGTGAGCACCATTTTAACTAAAATAAAAATAAAAACTAGACTTTAGAAAAAGAGAAAACTACCTGAAACAATACCGTGTACTTAATAAACTAACTAAAATAAAAATAAATAAATAAAAAAAGAGAGAAAAAGTACCTGACAATAATACTGTATACTTAATAAACTAACTAAAATAAAATAAAAATATACAAGAAATGTCTTTACTTTAAGTCTTTGTTAATTTTGTCAAATTTCTGAAAAAAACAATCACGAGGAGGCATTGGAGAATATGTTAATTGAGACTTGGATGACTACATGCTTTCACAAGTGTTCTGTTTGTTTCATAATTCCTTTTCTGACCTTTTTGAATCTTCCTCCTGACAAATACATCCTATATTATAATTTTAAAAAAAAGACTGAAATGAGCAAACCCACTGTGGAAACTAACTGAAACTAAACTGACAACATTTTAAAAAATATATATAATTAAGAAATAATGAAAAATACAAAACTTTAATAAGTCTGGTGAGCACGACATGAGGTATTTGGCCAAAGAATAAAACCCTCATGGCTGTTTCTTTAAGAATGGATGGTATGATGCATTGAAGGACAGTTTTATCTCGTGCTGAAATGATTAGGAAAAACTAGATTATCAATTTAAATCATTTTTAAGAAAAAATTACACAAATGAAGCTTTTGAAATATTAATATCTGCTGTTTTTCTCTGATAAACTGAATAACTTTGAGGTATGGACTGTTGGACGGATGAAATAAACAATTTGACAACTTTTACTTAAACAAATTGTGAACATTTTGGACTATTTTTTTAGTTACATTTTATTAACCAAATGCTTCATGTAGAAAATACTCAGCAGATTGAAGTTGGGGTAGGCAGTTTACTTTTGCCGTCATTGGGCAAAAAATTCAATCATAACATTTAAAAATAATGTAATTCAAGCGATCTGAGAGAAAACTAGACTTCTGCTTCTCTTCTTGGCTCTGTTTTTTGTAAATCTAGTTGATTGTTGACTCTCTTTCCTAAAACGTAAGTATTTGATGACCTGGGAATGAAACTCAGCTATTAACTTTGCTGACTGCACCTTTAATTAATTGTGAAAATGATCATGAGCTTGCAGGCCTAGCTTAATGCATATGGCTCGTTGAAGTATCATAAAGACAGAGACATGGAGACACGGGCACCGGTCATGCAGCATTTAGAATTTTTTAAACATTTTTATTTAGAAAAATAAATAATAACAACACAAAACATTTTGTACAAAGAAAACAAAATCAACATGAAACCATCACTTCATAAAACATCACTTAATTAAAGCAGAATTTATTTTTCATATATTTATATATATACTATATAATATTTTGTTTTGTTGTAATGCCATCATTTTAGCCATATGTCATTTTGTACATTCATTGACGGGTACTGCAGGACAAGTGAGCAACAGCGGGAATGCATCGACCTGTGTTGCCTCGTTAACTAAGATTTGAAGCTTTTAATTTCACTGTTTATCATTTAACAAACCTTTTAAAAAAAAGACAGCACGTGTCAGATTTAATTGGACATGTGAACAGAACAGTTATTACAATCATAGTCAATGATGCAGCAATCGTAGGAACCTCAAAGGGAACTGCAACGTACAGAAGTGGAGAGAAAAGAGATGTGGTGTTCAATGAAGCGTCTCTGTGCGGCTGCGTATGATGAGGTCAATGATCCCGAAACCACACTCGTGTAACAGTAAAGTCATTTAGCTGTCACCTGTAGATCTATCAGTGGATATTACAGCAAAGTATGGCATCAAGAGAAATGCAGAGTACAGTACTGAGTCCTGTTCTTCAGTGCGGACACACACACACACACTCATACTCTCACACACTGTGTTAGCTGATGTAGTCTGGTGTTGTGACACATTTGTGACCTGATTTGTCCGATCTGTGGTGCTCCATGTCAGCAGGAACGGAAAAGTCGATGACAAAGAGCCAGAAGGGAAAGAAAACGGACCGTATCCTCTCCCGTCCGTTCGCATGTGTGGGTTTGTGTATCTGATTACCCAGTTTAGAAGTAACTCACCTCATATTAAAGCTGCATTAAAGCATTTTGACCACTAGAGGGCAGACAGACTGGAATGAGCAGTCAGTTTCTCCAGATACATTTCTGCATTTTTAAATAAATGCACCCCAGAAGACATTTTACCCAATCTGACCTTTCAGCAGATTTTTCCCCACACAGGATATTTTTCAAATAATAAATACAAAAATACATGAAAGAAAAAGAAAATCCCAGAGGAGAAAAATCTGAAGCGGCCTGAATACATTTGATGTTTGGGAAACACAGGTGCTTAAAAAAACTCACAGGGGGCCTGAGTCCACATAGCGTTTTTTTTTTTT
>JAJHUR010094885.1:0-13292 GCA_027495735.1 Lutjanus campechanus | reverse complement strand
TACTATATAATATTTTGTTTTGTTGTAATGCCATCATTTTAGCCATATGTCATTTTGTACATTCATTGACGGGTACTGCAGGACAAATGAGCAACAGTGGGAATGCATCGACCTGTGTTGCCTCGTTAACTAAGATTTGAAGCTTTTAATTTCACTGTTTATCATTTAACAAACCTATAAAAAAAAAAGACAGCACGTGTCAGATTTAATTGGACATGTGAACAGAACAGTTATTACAATCATAGTCAATGATGCAGCAATCGTAGGAACCTCAAAGGGAACTGCAACGTACAGAAGTGGAGAGAAAAGAGCTGTGGAGATGTGGCGTTCAATGAAGCGTCTCTGTGCGGCTGCGTATGATGAGGTCAATGATCCCGAAACCACACTCGTGTAACAGTAAAGTCATTTAGCTGTCACCTGTAGATCTAACAGTGGATATTACAGCAAAGTATGGCATCAAGAGAAATGCAGAGTACAGTACTGAGTCCTGTTCTTCAGTGCGGACACACACACACACACACACACTCATACTCACTCTCACACACTGTGTTAGCTGATGTAGTCTGGTGTTGTGACACATTTGTGACCTGATTTGTCCGATCTGTGGTGCTCCATGTCAGCAGGAATGGAAAAGTCGATGACAAAGAGCCAGAAGGGAAAGAAAACGGACCGTATCCTCTCCCGTCCGTTCGCACGTGTGGGTTTGTGTATCTGATTACCCAGTTTAGAAGTAACTCACCTCATATTAAAGCTGCATTAAAGCATTTTGACCACTAGAGGGCAGACAGACTGGAACGAGCAGTCAGTTTCTCCAGATACATTTTTTTCTACATTTCTGCATTTTTAAATAAATGCACCCCAGAAGACATTTTACCCAATCTGACCTTTCAGCAGATTTTTCCCCACACAGGATATTTTTCAAATAATAAATACAAAAATACATGAAAGAAAAAGAAAATCCCAGAGGAGAAAAATCTGAAGCGGCCTGAATACATCTGATGTTTGGGAAACACAGGTGCTTAAAAAAAACTCACAGGGGGCCTGAGTCCACATAGCGTTTTTTTTTTTTCTGAGTGCCAGTATCTTAGTTGTTTCCAACGGCAACAGCATCTTTTTTCTGAGCCCTTTGCCTTTCTTTGTAACCTAACACGCAAGATGGTTTGTTACACAGAGCCATCTGGGAAGCCGTTCCTTAGAAACGGTTTGGAAAAGGGCAGAAACTTTCAAAAAACACGGATGAACCATCTGTTTGTCACGTCTAAGACAGGCTAACTTCCACAAATTAGATCAAACTCTTGCTGAAGCCAGATGAGTTGAGATGAGTTGCTTCCGTGGATGCTTCTCGCTGTTGTAATACCTAAAACCACGCCCGTAGCTGCCAGTGGCCCCCACTAGGACGCTGATTGGTTGCTTTTGGTGCAAACACAAACAGATAACTTGAAGATGGATTCTTTTGTGATCTTGTGATCTCACAAATCCAGCTGCCGTGCAAGGTAATCTTTTTTTGTGTGGCCACTCCGAACGTTTCTGCACTTTTCAGCAAGGTCTGTCACTTTTTTTCAGGCAACTAAGCGTGTATTAAACGGGGACTTGTCACCCTGGCAACCAAGAAAAAGGAGAATTTGCCTGCCTGTTGATGTGCACTGCAGAGCTGAGACTTAACTCACGTCTGTGCAGGAGAGCAGAGCAGAGCAAAGAGCTTTTTAAGTCTGTCTTTTAAGCTCTCAGTACTTTTGTAGCTTCTAACTGAATCTCTGTGGTCTGAAGTTTAGTTTCTCTCCTGTGTTGCTGTTTGTATTTTCAGGTATCTACTTTATTTCACTGTTCCATGTTGCCTTTAGCAAGCGTTTTTACATCAGCTCGACCCAAGATAAGCACGTATCAAGACGCACCTTCAAGCGGGGAGCCCAGTCAAACCAAGCCAGTACATGTGTATGAGAAAGGGCCGTATGAGAGTTAGTGCTCATTGTGAAATAAAATGTCAAAAAAAGAAACATCATAGGGATTTTCAAGATATTGAAGTAAAACCCACATGCAGCACTTCATCCCAACACTCTGCAGCATCCTGCCAGCACTTTTCTGCCAGAAGAAAACGCTATGTGGAGACAGGCTCTTACACATCTAGTAGAAACAGAGCAGCATGAGCATCCCAGTGAAGTTCTTTTGCTGGCTAAATGTGGTTGTTTTAGCTCTGGCTTCATCCACCAGTTACACCAGATGTTTACTTTGACTCTCTGAGATGTCAACAAGTGTTGTGGCGGGAGCTGCTCACAATTTTATCATAAGGGACATTGTTTTAATTTTGACCCAAAAAAACAAACTTAAAGTGCCTTAAAACTTCGCAGTGGGATCGGTAGTGCTACCAGGAGTAATTTGATTCCATTTTAATAAAACAAATACTGCTTAATGCATATTTAATATCAGTATTTTTAGTCTATTATCACATTCTCAAGTATAGTAAAAAAGAGAAAAACACAAACAACAGAAAGACTCAGGGTTGGGTATCGAGACTTGGTTCTGAGATTTGTAAAAAACAAACAAACAAAACAATAACATGCTTTTAGAAAGCTTGGTCAAAGTTTGGACTTTCTGCACTTCTGTCTAAATTGTTAGTTAGTTATGCATTAATGCATAGTATGGCTCATAAACACTGTGCAAAAACTATTTCAACATTTTTTATGTCCCCAGTCATAGTGTCCCTGCAGAGTCATCGAATGGTACCGCACAAAACTCAAAACATGTGTTGAACAGCGGACATTCAACTGTTGTATGAGAAAGAAAACTCATTACATCATATTCTAACTTGAAACCAAAAAGATTAAGAGAATGCATCGTCATTATAATAATCTACACTGTAAATCTGTGGAGAAAACTAAAGGTAACTGTCTTCACTGAATCGAGAATAACTAAAAATCTAAATGATACCCAACCCTGGACAAAGAGAACTTTTCATGTGTTTTTAAGGCTAATTTGTTGCCTCTGGCCCCGAGGTAAACCATCTCCAGCCACCATGATATGTCACAAAAAGTAAAACACATACATGTGTGCAAATACTCACACGTTTTTAAAATTTACTGGGCATTCACGCTCACATACTCGCAACTCTGATGTGCAAAAAAAAAACTTAAGAAGAGCATGCTCTGGCTTTGAGTTACCATAATTAGCAAACAGCATGCTGGTACAGAGAAATCCCGTGGAGGGAAATACGGAAACACACACACACACACACACACACACACACACACACACACAGTTGTTGTTGCAGGTGTTCATGGTAATACTGTAGTCTCCAGCCTGGCAATATCAAGAGGCTCCTTGGCAACCGGGCTGTAAGTTTTGGTCAGTTTGAGGTTACCATGGAAACCAGGTGGACTGTGCAATATGGACGGGCTGGATATGGAGGTGACAATGAGGGATGACGTCTTGCACGCGGTCCTTGGCCCCGACTCCTCCGTCACGTTGTCCAGCTGTGTAGGCGGAGAGAAGAAGAGACAGAGGCGTTCAGGTATTGTGGCTGATGTGAGGAGGCGGTTGGATGATGGTACGATGGCGTGAAAAGAAAGACGCAGAGAGAGGAATTCAGAGGAGAGGATGATGTATTATGAACTGTTGCTGTGATTCGGATCAATACGACTCTCCTCCACTTAACCTGCCAGCGCAAGACATGAAACGGTCAGGGCTGATCAAAGGCATTGATTGGTTGGATTGATGAATGGCTCTCCCACGGTGCTCTTGATGGAGTGGGACTCTATCACACTGTTGACCCCTGAGATCAATGGCTCTGCACCAGAGGAGCAAAGTACTCTGGACGAGCATGTTTTGTAAAGGATTTTCCAACTTTGGTCTTATTTTTGTAGTTTCGGCTAAATCTTCTAAAGACTAAAGACTGGTGGTAAAGGGGGTAAAGGTAACAACAATCAACCAGCACCTCTGAAGTTGTCTCAAGTTGTAGTTTTACAGTTTGGTTATGTGCAGAACTATTTCTTGGTGAGAGGGCTGGAGAGATGGTGTATTTTTGTGGCCAGAATTTAGCATCGCACTGTTTCCCTCAACAAAAACCCCATGGGGCAAGCTAGCTTTTTCTCTCTTTGCAGTCTTTATGCAAAGCTAAGCTAAGCTGTAGCCTCGTATTTAGAGTGGCATCAATCTTCACATCTAACTCGTTGCAAAAAAGAGAGTAAGTGTATTTCCAAACATGCCAAACTATTCCTTAAAATCTCAGTATGTAGAAATATGAGTAAAAGAAAGTCAAGACAGGGCAAGAAACAAACAAACAAACAACTCAGACAAACTTAGTTTAGAAGAGAAAACTAGGAGAGTGGTATTATTACCCACCCTGTCTGTTGTGGTTTTCTTGTGCAATGAGGGATTATTACAGACAGGTGTTCCCTTTTTTGTTTTACGGTCAAACAAAGTGGTTTAATATAGTTTACAGCCTGTCTGATTGATTGTGTGTTTTGTTCTCCGCCAGATTTTTGTAGTTCCCAGATCTCAGCAGTCACTTTGGCAAGTACAAAAATCACAACAGTAAAGATAAGATATATATATATATATATATATATGAAATTACAAAAATAGGACCAAAGTTGTAATAACCTTGAATTATCCTTGAATTACTTACTTTTACACAAATAAATAAGTGCAGTAAAATTGAATAAATGTTCTGTTTTTTTGTTGTTTTTTACAGGTAATAGCTATTTTATTATTATTGTGTATCTACAATTAACTCTGAATGATTTTTCTGTGAAAGTAAGTCTTTCTTACATTCTTTTTTCTTCTTTCTTTGGACTATACTCTGTTCACTTCTGTAGAGCAGTCAGTCAGTCAGTCAGTCAATAATGTCCATGGGGAACCGTCCACCAATCTTTACATCACTTCGGTCTTTTGTATGGACAGAGGAGGACATCCAGGACAGACGACACAATCGTTTGGTTGCAGAAACATGGGGTCTGGGTGTGAAACTATGAACAAACAATGACAGGTTGAAGCTACGCTTTTGATTTTCCACAAGGTTTGATTAATATTGATGTCAGAGCGGCAGGATATGAATGAAATGGGACAGAACGGAAAGTACCGAACAGTTGATTGGATTTACTAGAACGAGCAGGGAGGGGGAAAGGGGGGAGGGGGGGGGACTACAGAGATATGCCAACCATTTCACATTACCTTACATTCACTGTTAACACAGCTTGTTCAGCTGCACAGTTGTCAGTTATTTTCAGCGAGCTATTTTAAATGTGGTAGAACCATTGAGCGGTGTTGTAGAATGGGTGGCATGCCCCTTTAAAAAGTCCTTAAAAACAAATTACTAAAACACCTGGGCTGGACAGATGGAGACATTTAGGGCCGGTGGAGCTTTTTATTATAAACAAATCCCCTGAAAAGACCAAAAGAGTCAAGGAATTTATCTTATTAGATAGATTTCCATCCCAGTGTAAAGCTGATTCTGACCAAATTTAGATAAAAACCTGAGAAATTAAATGTGAATCGATGCATGTTTCTAATCACAACTAGTGTAGAAAAAGATGACTTGATTGAATTAAACTTTCATATGTAGTCATAACAAAAAAATACATTTTTTCTGATGAAAAATATCTTTAAATACTCTTAACATTGATGCTGGGATGGAGTTCTATGGCGCAGACATATAAATCAAGCTTTTTCTACACAGACATCAGCTGTTAGTGGGATTAATATGTTGTTGACTTCATCTTTTCATGGGATTCATTGATTTTCATGATACGACACTGATGCCACAACTACTGCGCAGAGCAAGCGTGGACGGTCGATGGACTCTTACAGTTGCAGGCAGGTGACTGGTTGGCTGCAGACTGATGTCCGACATGGAGATGTCTTCAGGCTCTGTCAGAGTCTGAACAGTACGCACATAAACAACACAGCCATGTAAGTGTTAGCTGTAATCAAAAGATCTTTTTGTACTATTTGAGGCTCCAGGTCACATTATTACCAAATACTGAGCGACTTGTTTCATCCTGTAGTTCACAGCTTATGCCAGAAATAATCACATGTCCCAACAGCAACAGGATTAAATTCTGAAGTCTGAAAATACGAGCACATAAAATCTCATTGTTTTCTTGGAGTTTTAAAAAGTGGTCAAAATTCCTTCTCAAAGGAAAAGTTTGACATTTTCAGTACTTCTTGTTGAGAGTCAAATGAGATGATTGATACCACTACAGGCAGCAGCCGGTTAGCTTAGCTTAGCATGAAGACTGGAAACATGAAGACACTCTGGCTCTGGCCAAAGCATAGACAGTAGAATAAGTGAAGAGAGCGTCCAAGTCTGAAAGGTGAAGCCAACGTGGAAGTGCCTTATACCCGCATTCTTTCTAATGGCCAGCAGGGGGCGACTCCGCTGAGTGCAAAAAGGAGTGATACTGTATTCAGCCTCATGCAAAAATGACCATCCCCGAACCTTAAAGCTGGAGTTTTCTCACCACGCAACAAGCGGAGACTCCAGAAAGTAATCGAGCATAGCATGGTCCAAAACATATTCCAGCACATAACCTTCATAAAACTGAGACTTTTGACAGTTTCACATTTTTCAAATAAGACGTAACGTTGTTAATTAGTGAGCTTTAAAAGTTCTGGTTTACAGATTGTGTTACTTATGCTAAGCTAAGCTAACCAGCATCTACCTGTAGGTTCATATTTCGTATGAAAGTGGTATCAATCTTCTCATCTAATTCTCTGCAAGAAAAATAATGAGCATTTCTGTTAAAAAAGAAAAGAAAAGAAAAGAAAAATCGTGTAATACCACATCGTGCCCCAGAGCACCAGTTCTATATTTCACTATATTGATCGGTAGCCGGTTGCTATTTTGAGATCTGTGTTTTTTATTCCGCCGTTAAACAGCAGTTGTGACATTTCCGCATATAAATTCAGTGATTTTTCTCACATAAGTTGCCAAAAACACTACCACATGCCACATTACGGTTGTTTGTTCTCAGAACAGAGCTGTGCGAGGTAAAGTGTGGGACACTTCTCTTTTATTTTGAAAACCCAGCATTATCCATTGAAGGACCTGTTGTTGTCAGACTCTGAATGTTGACTCAGGAAGCAGACAGAGAGCAGGAGATTCATTCCATCAGAACTATTTACAGGAGCTTCAGTGCTACTTGTTGTTTTGTCTGGTGTTTTTAGAAATATATTGAATCAAAATTGGTTGAAAAAGCTACAAATCCCACATATTTGGTATCAAATTATGGAAAAAAAGTGTTCTAGACAAAACATGAAAATATGGCAAAGTAAAACAGTATATTAATCAGAAAGTGAAGTAAGTTTTTGAACCACTGGTTGAAACTGACATAGTTTGCAAGAGTTAAAGTCGGCAAACACTGATTATAAACTAAAGTAAAAGTGTGTATCCTCTGCTCTGTGCAGAGATGGAGGCAGATGGAGGTCAGAGACTCCTAGACAATCAGCCATCTTCCACCGCCAACAAGTGCAGTACTTTGAAACGTGGGGCAGCATCGTGCAAGCTGTGGATTAAGACTGAAACACCCAGATTATTGGATTAGTCTTTGGACCCTCTGTAATGGAGTCCTCAGTGAACCTGACCTGCATGGCAGCCCGCCTGTATGTGTGTGTGTGTTTGCATGTGTGCGTACATGTGGGTTACTTGTGTTTTTTCTCTGAACTAAGGTGATTACAGAGAGACGGAAATGCTCCATATATTGGATGCCCCACATAGAGCGACCTGTCACTTTCCAATGGCCCTGACAGCAACGATGCTTAGAAATGTCCCAAACATTTTCCAAGAAGCGCAGATCAGATTAAAGATGTTTGGTTTTACGAAGCTTCAACACAAAGAAATGTTGAAACACTAACAATTAAACTTAAAGCAAATATTAATGTAGGTTTTTATATCCTTTTCATGTCTATTAGGGGATGAAAGTGCTCAGGCATGATGCTATACTCCATTAATTATCCCCAGAAGTCCTAAGTCAAAAGGACACTTTGTCTCTTGAAGATGTTTCACCCTCTCATCCAAAAGGCTCCATCACTTCTGACTGATTGGTGTGAAGTCAAAGGCATTTGACCTCTGAGGGGTCGACCCCTCCTTGAGAGGCTCTGAGGTCACACGTGGGTCATTAGTCCACCTGGCTGTCATGTGAGATTCATTAGAGTCGCACAAGTCAAGGTGTGAATGGATCTTAAACTGGCTACGAGGGAATGTCGGGGCAGATTTCCACTGCAAGAACTTTCTGCAAAGATTAGGAATCTTTTTACCCTCAGTATTTAGACCGCAGTGGAATCCAGACAACAATGGACTGAAGGAACTGTTTAGTTCCATTAAAAGTGGACTAATTTTTGCACATTTTCAGACTTGAGAGAAGTTCAAACCCTGACTTCTTGCTCACCTCTGCACAGCTGGACAATGACAGCGTGTCAGACTGTTGGTTTCACAAAATTAGAGAAATCGTGAGAAACGTCAGAAAGGCGTGGACTGACCATCTGACAAGAAGAAGGAGTGGTCAGACAACAGAACAAGCAAAGCCTGACCACACACATAGTTCCTGCTACTTTGTTTTGCATCACCTCCATTGAGGCTCCAAGCAAACTGAGCTGACACTAAAAGGTCACGTAAAAACACTGACTGGTCGCATGAGTCGAAGTAAAGTAAGTCAGAAGTAAAGAAGTCCTTTGGATAAAAGGTGAAACTTCTTCAAGGCTACTTGCAAATTGACCAATCCTAAGTGCAGCCTCTTTTTGCTCCGTCCTCCAAGAAGAATTGAGCAGGCTTGGTATGCGGCTGCACCTCAGTCAACTTTCTCCTTTGTGGTGGGATCAGCCTCTTGTCTATTGTAGTTGCACGTCACGGAGGAAAAAGTTCAGGAAAGTTTAATTGCACCTGCTTGTCACTCCGCCTGTCTTATCACCCGCCCCTCCCTCCCTACCTGCCTGCTCGCCTCGCATCGAAAATGAAGTATGCGATGTGTCAGTCGCTCCCCGTCTGACAAGCCCATAAAGCTGGGACAACTTAGGTCACCATCTACTCAGATAAATGAATGTTATCATGGCCGTAAATCCAAAGCTAAGGTTTAAAAATCAGAATATGTCATTAAAGTCCCTATGAGTTCGATGTGGACCATTTCTGACTTTAGTATCGACTGGTAGTATAAAAAAAATGTTGATACTGTCCAGCAGATCCAACGCAGAGGAGTGAAAACAACAGACTGCAACAATTTTAATTTTAATAGAATAATTTTCTAGATACTGTAGCAACTCAAAAGATCCACACATAAAGGTAAGTTCAAGCTTTCAGCCTAATGTCAGGCAATTACTGTATGTTACTCCAGTCTCGGGGATGGTAGTGGCCTTTAGAAAATCATGTGAGAGTCATCCTAGTCTGGGAGCTATTGCATTTAATCTGGGACTTTAACTTCTGTTACATAATAAAAAAAGTACAAACTTGCAGTTCAGAATCTGAAACAGACTCCAAAGTAACACGGCGAGTGACACTGAAACACTGGGATGACAAAACCAAACCCTACAGTTACAGGGAACCAAAGCAACATGACCTTATCAGATTTCACGCTAAGTAACGCCGTTCATAACCGTGAAGACTCTTTTAAGATTTAAGATTTTAAGAGGGCTTCGACTAACATGACCGACTTACCGTCAAATACCAAACATAAACATGATGTCTATTGAATTGAACAGGACTCCAGAACAATGTGACCTCAAACCTCAAATTAAGTAGGAGAGGATTAGGATCAGTTTTGACATGATGCCAAAACAGAAGCAGAACCTCCAATCAGAAACATTGTAAAACTAATGTGGGAAAGTTAAACTGAGCCCTGCATGACACTTTATCTCAGTCTAATGGCACTGACACTACGGCTGGGTTGCACCAGCGAGGATTCATTTTTAACCCAATTAAATTATGGTTCACCTTTAAATTTTGTTGCACCAAAACTTTAAACTCCAATTTAAAATGTGATCCAGCATCAACTTTAAACTCGAAACTGAGGAGGTTTGCCTTTGAAACTAAGTGCTAGAAAGTTCCTTGAAGAAAAGAACAGATTCAGCTCAGTTCAGTTTTGTGATATGTCAAAAACTTTCTTTCACTCCAGCTGATAATTTGGCCAACAAATTTTTCACAAAGGAGGCGAAATTAAAGCTTCTCTGCCGACTAACTAATTCTTAGCTTAACTTTTTAGCTAAGTAGCAAATAATATAGCATTTAGTTAACTTTTCAACTAGCTGGTGAACAAGATAATGTTTGGTTAACTTTTTTTTTAGCCTATATATATATATTGTTTTTACTAGCTATGAAACAGTATGACATTTTGTTTGTTTTATCTTTTTACTTTTTAGCTAGCTATGTTTTGTTAACTTTACAGCTACGTGGCAAAAAATGCAATGTTTTGTTAACTTTTTTTAAACATAAAATTTTTAAAAAATTAAAAAACTTTTTAGCTAGCGAGTAAACAATCAAATGCTTTGTAAACTTTTTGGCCTGTTAGCACACAATGCAACATTTGGTTAAGGAATACGGCGCAGTCAAAAGTTAACTGTTTGCCGCTCTCTTTCATACTTTCTAGGTCCAGACAAAACTCTTTTTTCCTTTTTTTCTTTAAATTTGGGTAAGCAAGCATCTCCGTATCAATTAAACTCTATTTAATGGATTTACTAAACAGAGATTAGGTTTAAATTGTCCAACAGAGTTCTGTTTAATCTTAAATCTGGATTTACACATTTTAAACCTAGTTTTAATCTTAGATTAAATGAATCTTTGCAGGTGCAACCGTCTTAAAGTTAGAAATATAGAAAAGTATGGCTTTCAGATTGCACAAGTCTTCACTTTAATACATATTTGTGTTTATAAAAGTATGTAAGTAACAGTGTGTTGATATAAACCAGACTCATATACTCACTGTGATCTGTGAGAGGAGACATATGGCCGGGTCAGTGGGGTTGTGGGCGGCAGTTCTGTCAAACTCTGTTGTGTTGTGACCTCTCACCTTTGACCTCTGGCTGGTATGGCGCACCTGCCTGCCATCACTGGACAACTGACGACTCACAGGCGTCCGAGACGAGCAGTCCTCCTCCGTGTCTGAGAAGCGGGCCTGAGACGACGCACAGACAAAATCACAGACACGCGAGACTAAAGTCATCAACTCGTCACTCAGAGCGTTCGTCATGGGGAGCGTAAGACAGAGACATACCATATGAGATATGAGATACACTCACTGAATCGCTCTCAGACTGGGAGGAGTTGCGGGGCTTGCAGTGCCCTTTGCTCTCTGATTGGCTGGTGAGGGTCGATCGGCGAGTTGACTGGAAACTGCTGCTGCTGAAACGGTCTCTGCCCGTAACGCACAGCAGCACCCCGAGGTAGGGAATATACTTGTTGAGCGCTGACCTGAGAGAGAGATAGAGAGAATTAATTATTGATAGTGAAGAGTGGGGCCCCGCTGACATCCCTGCCTACCGAGCTTTAGCCTTTTTTGGCCAATTTTACCTTTTAATTAGGATTGTATCAAAAGCAATAAAATTCTATAGACACATTAAAGCCAAGGACCACAGCGGCTCTGTGCTGCAGAGAGGAGAAAATAAAGAAAAGTCTCCACAGTCAGCTGGTTTATAGTTTTTCATTAAGGGGTTGTAACACAGCTACTGAGCCACTCAGACGCCATATAAGCTGCAGACGACTATGTAGCAGATGTGCAGCTTCTCAACAGTGTAATTACAAGTCAAGAAGTAGTTTATGTCTGTGAAATTTATTTGGTATTTATTATATTCAGAACTGAACTGCAGTGCAGAGTCTAAGACAAATTTCTCTACAGGGGTGTTAAAGGGTTAAAGGGACGAATCGTTGGTTTCTTGGTAAAAACAAAAATGATCTTACTCTTTAACAAAAAAGGTAAAAAGGTTTATCCCTTTCCTAATCCTGCCAGACACTTAAAACACCCATCTGAGCCAGAATAAGCACTTTTACTGGACAGACTTGGCATCCAATTTTGCTGCTGATGGCTGCAGCGGTCTCGCTCAATACTGGATCAATCTGAAAAACTGTGGACCCCAGCAGACACAAGAACATGGGAAAACAGAATCCATACTGAAGTACATCGTCTATGTTTGGGCTACAACAGCTACAGAGATCGTAACTGTGGGCTGCTGCCGTTTTCTGCTTTAAGTTTCTGAGACTTGATAGTGAGGATGACATGAATCGAGTTGAGGGACTGCGCAGTAATCTGCTGCCTCTCAGAAACACACTTCCAGCAAAGCCTTCTCCGTTTGTCGCTCTCTATCACCAACTGAGTGAAATAAACATGATGATTGCACAGCACATATCCTTCCCTGCTTTCCCACCGACACTCTGTCTCACAAAGCGAACCAAAGAATGTAAATATAGTTGGGGAATACTGCTGGGAATATTATTAACGCTGTTGTACGTGATCAGACATGACACAGCCTGATCACGCACAATACATCCATCTCGTGCTGTGGTGGCGGCTGAAACCGGCACTGAGCTGTAAATCAAGTCTAGTCTACAGTGAGGCTGTTATAAACCTTAATGTCAAGAATAAATCCATCATCAACAACCTGGACCGAACAAATTATGGTGAAAGAACAAGAAAAGTGCACCAACCAGCAGCATCTTTACAGCATCTGGACTGAAAACAGTGGTTCAGTTAAAGCAGTGATTCCCAAACTTTTTTTCTGGCAAGAAAGTAGTAGTAGTAGTAGTTTGAAAGAAAGTAGTTCCTACTGCTCTCAATAAGGTCTGTGAATTATCTTGGAGTAACCAGGTCATGATTTTTGAGAACAGGCGCTGGTTTTGAATATTTCAAATGCATCTTTTGGTGCTTTGAGCAATGCAAATCGAGCGCCATTTAGTCTCATTATACTGGAGAGAAGGCAGACATCTCTACAGCCGATCTCTCCAAAACTCTGCAGCTCACACCAAAAGAATCTAGATGGATGAACAGCGCTACAGGCCAGAGGGGAAAACATGCATTCTTGAACTGCCCCTTTGAGAAGGAGCGAGACATGATGCAGCTTGTATTAGACGAAGGAATTGAAACCTTCGAGAGCGGAGGGAGGAGGTGTGTGATTTTGCAAAAGTGCCCATTTGATTGCAGCAAAGCTCGCTGATTGTTCACTCTTCCACAAGTACCTGGAGTCTTTTTTCTATATACAGCTCGAGTGCAGTAAATATACAGCCCGTCGTAAACGAGGAACAACTTGAAAGCACTCTGCTGAGGTCAGTATAGGACGACAACCTGCAGTTTAGTGACTTTACTTGGGGAGAAAGCTACTCT
>JAJHUR010094883.1:3097-13443 GCA_027495735.1 Lutjanus campechanus | reverse complement strand
GGAAAAGAGACAGCACACACACACACACACACACACACACACACACACACACACAAGTGGGCTCTTTTATTGCCCTGATGCTCTTTTTAATGGCCCTCCACCTCCCTCTCCGTATTGACGTCACATCCATTAGGCTGTGCCTCTGGGCCTTTTTAGTGGAGGCTGGAGCGCAGGACTCCAATGCACGAGACCCCCGTCCAGAGTCAATCTCCACCTGATAAACTCGCCGTATTGGCTGATCTGACAGACACGGTTACCACGGCAATCTGTTCGGTCTCTCCGCACACTGCCACGACTATCAATCCAGTGTGAGAGGAAACCCAGTGAACTGTGTGTCAGAGGGGAGAGCGGCGTGTTAACAGTGCCACATGCACCCTGTGAGCTCTCAGGCTCTCACCTGTTTATTGTCTGCACACACACGCGCACACGTGCACACACACGCACGCACGCACGCACACACACACACACACACACACACACACAGCTCAACTATCAACACAGACAGAGTGTTGATAGTTGAGCTGAAAGAGGACTATCTGTATCTGGTGCCACAGAGAGTAACCCTGGCGGGCTAATGTGAAGAGATAACGTTTCACGTCTGATCAGCGTCAGAATCATAATTCACTGGATTTACCCAGCATCCATCTCTCTCACTGTGTTCCCAACAGCAACGTCCTCAATTAGGGTTCTGCTCATCCCAAGAACAAGCCTCTACATAGACTGAGTAAAGCACCAAAGCCTAAAAAGACACACGACTATCCCACACTCTTAGAAATAAGGGTTCCAAAAGGGTTCTTCCTGAAGGGCTGAAGTTTTACCAATAATAATTTGCTTCTTAAGAACCCCTTTTCATCAAGGTTGCTTTGTAATACGTAAGATTCCATTAAGAGCCTTTTTTGGATGAAAGGGTTCTTCGAGGATTGTTGATCCTCAAAGAACTTCTTCACCAAGGGTTTTTTCTACCATAATATAAAATGATTCTGGTTAGAACCAATACACCATGGGAAGGCTCTTGGTAGAACCCCCTGGGTGGGTTCTTCTTTAAACCATTGGAATATAAAAGGGTTTTTGGTAGAACCCCTTGGGTGGAAAAGAAAAACGTTCTAGTTAGAACCCCTGGGTGGGTTCTTGTTAGTGTCCTTAGAATGTGGAAAAGTGTAGAACCCAGAGGGAGGGTTCTGGGTGGAAGCATTACACCATAGTAGTGTTCTTAGGAGAACCCCCTGGGTAGTTTATAGATAAGACTCTTAGAACATAAAAGGATTATCGGTAGAACCCCGTGGGCAGAATGTATAAAGGTCCTATAGAAAAAGATTCTCGATAGAAACCCTGGCTGAGTTCCACATAAAACCTTTAAAAGGTGGAAAGGTTCTGGATAGAACCCCCAGAGAGGGTTCTGGGTGGAAGCACTCCACCACAGAAAGGTTCTCTGTTGAACCTCTCATAGAAGGTTCTTGGTAAAACCTTTCACAGAAGGTTCTACGTATAACCGCTCTTGTTGGGTTCTATGTAATACTCTCACCACCAAGTGGTTCCATCAGGAATCAAAAAGATTTATATAAAGGGTTCTTGGTAGAATGTCCTTGAGTATAATATAAAGGTTCTTGGAGGAAGGCCTGGGTGGGTTTTTGTTAACACCCTTAGAAGGTGGAAATGTTCTGAAAAGAAACCCCAGAGAGGGTTCTCGGTAGAAACCCCTGAGTGGATTCTAGATAAAACCCTTGAAATATAGAAGGATTGTCAGAACCCCCTGGGTGGAATATAAAAAGGTTCTTGGTAGAACCCCTGGATGGGTTCTTGTTAGCTCTCTTAGAAGGTGGATAGGTTCTGGGTAGAATCCCTAGAGAGGGTTCTGGGTGGAACCATTACACCATAGAAAAGTTCTCTGTAGAATCTCTCATAGAGGGTTCTGGGTGAAACCTTTCACAGATGGTTCTTGGTATAACCTTTTACGTTGGGCTCTATGTAGAGCTTTCTGAAATGTCTCCAAGTGGAATCTTTACAAAAGGTCTCACCAGGGACCAACAATGGCTCTCCTATTGAGACAAGCCATAGAACCCTTTCTGGTTCCATTTAGCACCTTTATTTGTGAGAGTGAAGTGGCTCTGAGTGACTCTTCTCCCCTTCATGAATATAAAATGATGGTGAAGTAGAGAGGAAACTTCAGCCTTAGCAAACAGAGTTAGCTACACTTGAGTGGTGACAATGCATGCAGTGCTGCCTGCCACAGACAGAAGTCACAAATGACGGCCTGGAATCATGTCCGTTTGGGGCTGAGAGCCACCGCTGGACGAGGACAGGCTGAATTTTGATGGCACAGCCGTTTCCCTGACTGAGAGAAGAACCGTCTGAAATGTTAAAATGAAGCTTGGTTCTTCAACACTCGGGAGACGTAATCAATGGTCGGTGCGGCTGGCTGAACTTGCAGGGCTCCGCTGTGACTTAGAGCTGCTGCACATCTAAACCTTGTCGCCAACTGGGGCTGAGCTCAATGTAATGAGAAATGAGACTTAACTTTCAGCACAGTGAGGGAGGGAAAATCACCCAAGGAGGAACAGCGGAAGAAGAAAAGTGAGGAAGAAAAGAAGAAGGGAGGGAGAGGGAAAAAAAAAAGAACTGCAGGTTGTTTTGATAAATAACGGCGACAAAGTGTTCTGGGAACGGTATTATAGCTCCAATCCATCACCAGATCATCAGGCTACATTAATAATAAATGTGTTTGTAGACATAATAACTGATGCATTTTGCTTGACACATCAGACCAAACCAGAGACAGTCACCTAGGTGCATTGATCCATTCCTGAAAGTACAAAAGAAAAGACGGATAATTTCACAGGTTTCCACATTCAGAAAGCTATTGTACAACAAAGATTTCTTTGGAAATCCCATTAAAGAACATGTTACATTTTTAAAGCAGGACAGAAAAGCCTTTGTTCCCTGCCTAAGTCCCAAAGTCATCCCTTGCTGTAGATTGGTTTTCAAATTCTCTTATAGTTTCCCATTTCCTTTTGTTACAAAGCAATCACTTTGACTGGACAGAATAAAGAATATACCAATGCTTTTCCCTCTATCTCCCTCTTATTGTCTCCTTTCCTTATCAGTAGGGGCAAACCCATGCAGGAGCCATTCATCTTTGGAGTCTTTTGAAGTATCTCCCATCCCATCGGGTTGACATCTTTTTATTATGGGCAGTGTGTATTTGCCTGTGTACATGAGGATATGTGGGTGACTTTCCCCTCTCCTTCAGTCTGCTACGCCTACAGTATATATCAAGACGGAGGAGGTGTGTGCGCGCGTGTGTGGCCTTATTCTTGTATTACACAGCCCCCACAATTGGAAAATGTTATCACAGCTCTACAGGCAGATGGATGTCAAAAAAGAGTGAGTGAGAGAGAAGAGCGAGTGATAAGAGGTCAGTGGGGCATGAAGGAGAGTGAGTGACATCAGAGACATGGTTTTCCACCCGTCCATCTGTCCACTCAAAACAAACAGGCCAGTCATTAGCCAGGCTCCAGCTGTTACGTCTTAGCCTCCAAGTTTTGAACACTGCTCATTTATATGAGCATGCACACACACACAGGCAGTGACACACACACATACAGCTGTACTACAGCGGACAGCGAGGTATCCTGCATAGTTGCCCTCCAGTGACCATCCATGACATATTCTGAAATGACATCATCAGCTTGCATGTGAGCTCTTTTCTCATCCCGCCCTGTCTGCCCGTCGCTCTCGCTCCATGGAGTATGCAAATGAACAAGACTAAGATTCTACAGTCATGCTGTCAGCTCAGTGAGGCTGTACTTTAGGAACAGCTGTGCATTTAGCTAAATGCTAACATCAGCATGCTAACAAGCTCAAACTGACAATGCTGACATGTTGATTTTAAGAACAATATTTACCAGTATTGGTTGGCTGATATGGGTTTTTTCAATGGCTGATGCCAATGCTCAGATTTAGAGAGCAGGGCAGCAGCTGATGGTCAATATGTAATGTAAAGAATTATATTATTTCATGCACATTACAATCTAATATAAATGGTTATCTTAGCCAGTAACATGTTGGTTTAGATTGCATTTTTATTTATTAATGAAATAGAAAAATACTTTGGGTTATGGTGTAGATTTGAGACCCTGACTGGTATTCATGGGCGAGTGAGGTACAGTATTTCAGATGAAGCAATGTCATACAATGCATTATTCTGTACATTATGACATAATTTATATTTAAAGCTAGACAGTAACTGTTTTAGATTAGATTTGCTGACATTTAATGTTTGAATCCAACAGGGACAGGTGCATCATGCTCCGGCTTCGCTGTGCCCCACTGATCGCAGCCATTCTAGACAATGCTTGTGACTCCACCAGAAGCGTCTCGGTGCACCTCAGAAGCATCTCTTCACTCTGCTCGGCGGAGACTACGCGCTGAGTCTATTTTAGACGAATGCACAGAGCAAATTGAGCTGGGTAGGAAGTCAGACACAGGAATGGCACAGCCAATTTCCAAAAAGAAGACTTCATGCAGACTTAGGATCGTAAAACTAAGTCATGGATCGTAAAACTAAGTAAAGAAACTATTTAACTACGGAGCCCATGGTAGAAGCACAAAGAGCAGGGAAAAAGGACCAAATCAACAAAATCTGAGCAAGTCAACATAATCATAATTGCTGCTGGTGGGGCATGAAGTCATGTGGAGGATGGATCAAAAACAGGCAGATGTGATGTGCCTCGTGGAGCCAAGGCGTTATGATTGGAGAAACATGTTAACATTTAGAAGAGACAATGACAAATGTTTACAGCAGGATGCTATGTAAAGTTTTTTTTTTCCACTTTCCAAAAACTCACATCAGTCCAAGGCTGCCTGCAGATGCGTCTGCAGACACTAGCCTCGTGAGGGCAGGCATCGGTTAATGCCAGTGATCTCAAAAGGTCGGATAATCTGCCTGATTAACTGGCCAACTGATTAGTCTTTTAGTTTTTAGTGTGTTAGCATGCTAACATTTACTAATTAGCACTAAAAACAAAGTACAGCTTAGGTTAGGAATGTCATTAGTTTTGGTCAAATGTGTTAGCCTGAGGATGGTGCCAAATAAAACATCAGGGGATCATCAAAGTCATTAGTGTTTTTCCTTGAATTCTTTGAATATCTGTAGCAATCACAGTGATTGTGACATTTCACTCTTAACCAAAAATTTCAGCTTGCTGGTGATGCTAGATAAAAAGGTAGGGGATCACCAAAGTCGGCAGGATTCATCCACTGACGACCACAAATGTCTGTGTAAAATTTCATGGAAATCTGTCTAACAGTCAATTGAGTTTTTTCTCTCGACCAAAGTGGAGGGCCGGTCAACCTTCCAACCTTGCCATCCATAGAGCCATGAAGTGGCTAAAAATCTACACAGAACACAGTATCTGCCCTTTTCATGACATTAAGTCAGTAATGGGAAGCAGGACTGTTATTCAAATATACACAGAGGAGAGGCAAAAGTCCAGAGACCTTGCGATCATGATACTGTACATCTCTGCAGCCACAGCTACCACTAATAATAGATAAGCACATGTTATGCCAAAAGCAAAATAAAACTATTACTGTGAGTCGGGCTGAGGAAAAATAATGATATTCAAACTGAAAGGGCTTGAAGAGGACATAACTGGCCAACGTTCAAAGCCTAGGGGCCCCAGACTGCTCACTGTGACCGGGTCTCAGATCTCCCTGGGGGTGCCCTGTCACCTCCAGCCCTCATCAAAGCCAAGGAGACAGACCGAGACTGAGAACCGGCAGTGTGACATTGCGTGTGCATCTGACTGCTTGTGATACTGCTTGGGCATAGAGTTACATATGAGCAAAAGAAAAGAAAAAGACAGAAACAAACAAAACACAAGAGAATGGATTTTAAACACTGACATGGCGTCATTTGTTATAATTTAATGTTGTTTTCAGCTGATTAGTCTCTCGCAAACCATTGTCAATTTGTGGCATTGAAGAAATATGAGTACAGTTCTTTGGTCTATATTTTAGGCATATGACTGATTCCTGGACTTGAATTAAACTAATAAAGAGCAGTTTGTAAAGGTTTCATTTCGGCGGACCTCAGAGGACTGATAAACCCTTAAAGACAGATCATATCAACACGTATAAGGCTACTACGTCCAATATTAAATAGTGGCTCTGAAAACACAAACAAACATAGGGCTATTTTCCATGGTGGTGCAAAGCCGGGGGAGCCACAAATGTTGGCAGCTTGCCAGTTTCATTAGGCACAAGGCAACTTTTTACCCTTCTGGCCCCGTTTAGTTATTTCGCAGTTCCAAACAAGGGTGGACTACTTAATACAAACACAAGCAGTCTGTGCATAAACTGCAAAACCTATTCAATCACACAAACCTCTTTTATGGTTTTTCCCTCTAGAGATGCTAACCTTATTTTCTTTTTTCTTTTTTCCAAACTATTAAATCAAAGCAAAAAATGGCTATTTGCAGAATAAAGGTGCTAGGCAGGTTTTTTTAAGGTTCAGATTTAAAGAAAGATTAAATGGTAACACTATTTCAAGGGTGTGGATATTACTGTCATTACTTTACACTGTTATAATGTGGGTGAGAACTGTGGTCATTCGTTTTTTTTTTTGTTTTTTTTAATTAAGTGGAGATTCATGTTATCCCTGCTTCTGGTCAGACTGAATAAATTCAATGCATTTCCACTGCACACCAGTAGATGGTGCAAGTTGATAAACCACACTAGCTATTTTAAAAAAACACGTTATGGATTCTCCTGAGTGGACACAGTCACGAGTGAATCAAACAATATCTTACTGCAGCTCACACTTGGAATGACACAATAAAGCCAGTTAACTGTTACTATAAAGAATAATAACAATAACTCAGTCAAAAGTGAATACCAGTATGAAATAATATCAGTTTGACATTGTTGACATTGCTGAGATGTCTTTGTTATGACAACTTGACATAAACCAAGGCAAAAATGTCTTTGTTATGGCAACATGACATTAACTTAGACAGTGTAAACCGTCCATGTGTCTGTTGTGACAACCTGACATGATCAGATTTAAAGAAGCTGTTAAGCTTTATGTTTTAACATTACATTAAACTGTCATATGTGGTCTGTTGGTATTGTACCATTCGGACTTGTATTAAAGATGTCAAGTTTTACCACACCATCAAATGCTTTCGTGATGGTGCCATTAATAACTTCCTGGACTTCAACTAAAGTGGCACCATTTTAACTTGTCAAAAATATGTAATTTAATGTTATAAAGCCAATCTGATGAACCAGTACAGTACCAAGGTGATTGACTACTGGAGTTAGTGGATGGACAGATGGCTGTTAGCTAGTTTACTTGTTGCTTAAGTAGAATAACCACTGTCTGCTGTTCTCTATAGCTGGCATTAGCTAGTTAGCTTGATTAGCCATAGAGCTAGCCATCTAATTTGGACTTGGATGTCAAAAAAGAGTGAGTGATGTCATTAAATGTTATAAGACTTACAGTAGCTGATGGACAAATAGCGGTCAGTTACTTGCTGCTAAGGTAGGCTAGCTGCTGTCTGCTCTTATCTGTAGCTGGTGTTTGTTTGCTAGTTAGCTTGGTTAGCCGTGGAGCTAGCTGCCTAATTAGCTAACTCAGCCCCGGGGTGCCTAGAGCCAAAGCCAGCAAGAAAACTACATCAATACTATAAGACAATACACCTGACTCAGCCTGATGCTACAAAAATACAACTTTTGAGAGAATTATTTAGAAATTTGAGGCTTGCATTTCACCTTCATATCCTGTCCACACACACACACACACACACAAACATTTAACTGAACTCCACTCAAACCGCCCTCTGCTGATGAAGTATTGGTCATACTACATAATGATAAATTCCCCTTGCTCTTTTCTAGACCGCGGCGGAAATTCATTATTTACAGCTCATATAATTCCCATGTTTGCCGTCAGTATTTGATATCTGTTATTAACTATTAACCATGTTCCTCGTCTCTGTACTGATCAGCTAGCGGGCCAGTTTGACCCCCGGTGTGCAGAGATCATTAAATCCTATATGAAGCATTAATCTGTTTGCGTTCACACAGATAAATAAGAAAACATTTTCTCTGGAGGAAGGGAGAAAAATAAAGCACCAAGGTACAACTTCGTTATGAGTGCTTGAATTGTTTAAGTGGCTAAAGCTAAAATGATGAGCTTTGAGTTGTTTCTTGTCATTAGTGAGAGGTGTATGAGAGACGGATATATCCATTAAAGTGGAGCGTAACTTTACTTGTTATTGTTTACTATATAATCTTATTATGTTTATGAACACTGTCTTATGTTATAGGGTATTTCTGACTCTCAGCACAGAGTGATTTAAGTGCTGCTCCCCTCAGTTGTTCACTTTAGTTTCTAGCAGACAGAGGCAGGGATGGAAGCCTACGTAAAGGAATAGCTCAGGTTATTTGAAGTGAAGTTGTATGAGCTACCAATTGATAGTCAGTGTATTAACCAACAATAGATGACAGTCATCACACCCAAGCTAAGCCTATACTGCTGTGACAGGGTCAGCAACACTTCAGGCATACATTAGAGTTAGAATATTTTCACTGCATTACTTTGCCATCAGACAGCCTTTTCTGATGGGAAACCACCGTTATTCCAGCCAAATGTCACTCTCTCCAAATCAACCAAACTCCATGGGTGAAATCGGTGATTTTACCTCACAGATATGTTAGTGTTATTGGGTGACTTCAGTGTTTTAGACGGACAGCACGGATTCACCAAAGTCTCACAATAACACAAACTACTAACAAAAACAGGCAGCAGTAGACCAGCAACTTCTATGTTCCGAGAGGTAAAACTACTGATTTCAGCCATGGAGTTTGGTTGGTTTGAAGAAAGCAATATTTGGCTTATATAATGGTGGTCTCCCATTGGAAAATACTGTCTCACAGCAAAGTAAAGCAGTGGAAATATTCTAAATATAGCATACTCAAAGACTGATATCGATCTTTTTAGATGGACCTTTTTTAAGTGGATAAAATAACTTTTTTTTGCTGACCCTGTCCATAGTAGTACATTGCTTAGGCTCTGTGCTGGTGCCTGTCTCTGCTTTTTCAAACTGGGGGCATGCTGACTGTCATCCACTGCAGCTAATACACTGACTATTGATCCCTCATACAACCCCACTTCAAATTATTCGAACAATCCCTTTAAGGAAGGGATCTAGATAAAGTTCTGAATGAACAACTATACAACTGAGCACCTGTGTGTCTGTGACATATGAGACTGTGGGGAAACGAGGGAATCAATGTGCAGATTTAAATGAATATTGCAATAAAACTCCATAACAGCTACACCACACCAAGATAGAGCTTTCATTTTTGGACACCAAAACGTCAACATCAGTTGTTTGGTTGGTTGGTTGCGCTTCTATTTGCACTTAAATGATTTATGTTTCTTTTCACATTATTATTTTTCTCATAACTTCTTCCAGTTTGGACATTTCTCTCAGATGGGTATAATCTGTTCCAAAGTTGTGTTTTCGCCTCCTGCAGAGTAAAACTACCACTGACTGACAAGTGTGTGGGTTTGTGCATCGGAAAGCAAACGTCCCTTGAGATTGGAGTTGGTCTTAAACAACAAGCATGACAATGCAGAGGAGAAGAAAAATGTCCATTATCCAGTTTCATGGTGAGTTGTTTTCAGATATATCAATAATTACTACCAATTGCACAATACAGGAAAATGGTATTCTCATTACTGTATGCAGTTTAGTGTAAATAATCACTTTATTTTGCAGCGACATGATGAAACTCTCAAGTGTGGGCAATAATGCACCTTGAAATTGAGACTGAACTGAAGAGGAAAAGAGAGAAATTGGCGAGAGGCAGACAGTCTAGGCTTTCAAAAGCACATTTTGTCCAGTGTTCTGAAGCCTGACTGAACAGTGAGCTGACTATTCCTACAATGTAGTTCTCACCACATTTGAGCTTTAACTATCTTTTTAAAAATGAATTTCACATTGCAGTCTGACAGACAGCTCACCTCTCTCAGCTCAGCTCACCCCTGTATGGCATGCATTTCTGAGTGTGTGCTTGTATAAATGTGTTTGTGGCTGTGACAGTCATAAGATAGGAGAACAGTGGAACAAACAATGCCGTCCTATGCTGCCGTGATATGTTTTTTGCTTTGTGCCTCACTTGCAAAAGCTCAATTTTCTGTCCTTCTTGAATTCTGGTGCACACTTTATGGTTGGAAACTGGGTTAGACTGGGCAGGGGTGATATGAAACAAGTGTACATACCACACTCATGAAAGGGAAATTCAATTATTCTGCCAGTTTGTCTGTCTGTGACATA
>JAJHUR010094882.1:0-11097 GCA_027495735.1 Lutjanus campechanus | reverse complement strand
TGCTGTTTATTTTGGACAGTAAAACTTTGGAATGAATCGCTTATTCTTTTGTGTGTGTGTGTGTGTGTGTGGGCTCGTTGGCCATTGTTGGTGTTGTACATGAATGAAATATTCATTTCTGGTGCCGACTGCCAGGTTTAACCATGTTTAATGGAATGTTTACTAATTGTGCACATCCCTACTAACAACCTGATATATAATACTGTTTTTTTGTTTGTTTGTTTTGTTTTGTTTTTTTGCATCTTCTCACACATGTATTCAGTTCAATTTAAACGTTAAACACTCAAGGTTCAAGAAACAACATATTACCTGTAATAGATGATACATGTACAGAAGAATGTTGCATGAATGTCTGTAAACTTGTTGTTGTTACCATCCTCCAGTTTGCTGAGTGGTGTTTGGCCTATGGGACCCACGGCTGTCGCATCCCAGACAGACCCTACTCTCTTTTTGAAGGTATCAAATATTTATTATTCAACTTCCCAGCAGACTGACTGAAAAAAACTGCTTTGACATTTTTTCTTCCCTCCCAATAAAAGCATCCTTTCCTTTGAATCAATGTAATAACGTGCCTGTAATTCATGTTGCGAATATTAAGTCTGCTGCCGCTGTCTCTTCCTCCATCAAAGGCCAATTACACAGCATCCTGTGTAATTTTCTCAGTGAGAAGTTCGAGTGGCCTTTCACTGAGCTGTAATGAAGGAATTAAGGATCCGACTGGCAGCACAACAAAGCAGAAAAGCTTCTTTGAGTAGAAATCCACCCCTAACTGCACAGAAGCGCGAGTTCTAATCACAGCTTTTAAACTGCAAGGCTAAGGAGATATGAAATACTTCTTATTTATGGGTTTTTAAAATAATTTGTCCTCTTAGGGAGGAAGGATGATATGTGTATTAAATGAAGCAAGAAGTTCCTCGGTGCTGCTATATTGACCAAGAAAATCTGTTGTTCCTCCTGATGTCACAATGATGTCACTGGTGTTAAAGAAGAACTACAGCGTGGATTTCTAGTCTTTACCTCTGGGTAACCAGGGGATGTGCTAGATAAGTATTTTTGTAACCTAACACTGTTTTGGCCAACAAACTAACCACTATATGCCAGGGTGGTGATAGGTGGGAACATGGACGTGGACATTAGAAGCTCATGCGCAATGCATCCTGGTACGTGTAGGCACTGCTCCACCAGCAAGAGAAGTAGAAATAGAATAACAATATGAAAACAAAGAAAAAGAAAATGAAAAAGAAATAGACAAAAAAAAAGTTGTATCTGAAGTGTTTTGTTACATCATTTACATATACAGTATGTCACATAAATATATCGTATAATGCTGTCATATTATATCACAAGTTAATAGTTATAATTCTCTTTTTGTGCACTATGATCGTTCTGTGACCATAAGAGGTTGTTGGTTTCAACACAGGGTGTGATGTCATGTTTTCTCAGGAACAGCAAAACAATGAAGTATTTGGGGATGTCGAAGGTTCTCAGAAATATCCCACATCTGGGTTGAATCACAGATACACATACACACATACACACATATACACATATACAGACAGAATGTAAAAAGGAGAGTCATGCCTGTATTCCAGCTCTTTATTTGTGAAATATTGTCACGTCGGCCGAAACAGTACAAGGTAGGACATCTTTATCTCACTAATTTAATATATATGCAGTTTGCCTAGTCGTCTGTGCAGTAAGTAATGTCTGAATTTCTACAAAAAGGAACTTGTGCATTTGAGTAAACTGCATGAGAGCCTAGGCTACTAGGAACCAGATGATTCTTAGAAAAGTCTAATGCACAGAGCCTCCAAACATATAAGACAGGCCTAAAAGTGAAGCGAAGAGAAGAGCAGCCTCTGACCTGAGGGTTTCTTTAATTTGGCCAAAGAGGTGCCCTGTGAAAACAAGCAGGACTGAGCAGCAGAGTGAGCTGAAGTTATTCGTAAATGTAACTTTTTCGCTTAAACAGTTTGCTCTTCCATGAGCTCAGAAAGGCTGCTAAAGAGTAGAAAGGCTTATCTAAAGATTTATATGCAAAGCAATTCACTAGATAAGGAGTGCCATACCAAACAAATGCAGGATACAAGTGCAAGAAAGCAGTTCCCTGTGCAGCGTTGGGGTGTGAACTCTGAAAATACTTGCAGTCCCTATGAGAGATCAGGTTAAAGGTGTAGTTAGCGATGTGGGAGAAAACGAGTAGGTTGTTGATATTTGAAGCGTAAACGAATACAGACCCACCCCTCCCTTCATACTCCACCCCGGGCTCTACCCCCGAAGTTCATGGAAACAGCCATAGAAACTAAAGCAGCAGTAAAGCAGCTTAGATAGCCACGTTGTGGGTTAGCACACTGCTAAGCCGCGAAGCTAAGGTTAGCTGACAACTGTACCCACAACTCGACTGCTATTATAAATAGATAACATCACAACAACAGGACATTTTGGCAGATTAGACAATATGATGAATGCCCGACGGCTGTTACTGTTATGTGAAGCACCACAAAGATAATGTTGCTCACCTGTCCAGCCGAAAGATGGTGACCTCCGCGTCCGTTTTTGATCCGTTTTATTCCGTTTTTTTGTTGTTTTTTTTAATTTATGCTCCTCTGACCATTTTCTCTTGGGCTGTTTTTCAGCCATGGCGAAGGCAAAATATCTGCACCTGATATACCGTGTCTCTCTCTTACTCTTAACTGCGCATGCTACGCGACCTACTACTACTTCTGAACCAGTTTATTTTTGGTAGAAATACTCAGACTGGTTCAAAATTAGGTGCCTGAACTGGAACAAGGCCGGTTCCACATTGGTGAAAAAGCCTATTAGTGAACACAAGTAATCAGTGGGACAAAGACTGCCTCCTGGAATGCAGGGAACATGGGGATGCAGTCATTTATTGACATTTATGTTGTTTCCTGATGGAAAGATAAATTTACTTCTTGCTAAAATAGCTAACTGTGATTGTTGCCTGCCATTAGCGGGCAACAGAATCCGGCTCAGCAGCCTCTCAGTGAACTGGACTGGTCACTGGGACGAACAGTCTCTGAGACCGATAGGGTAATGAAGTCATTTACAGACTGTTGCCTGCCATTAGTGGGCAACAGAACCAGGTTCAGCAGCAGAGTTTCATGATGGAAAGTTAGATTTACTTGTTGCTAAAGAAGCTAACTGCTAACTGACATGAGCTCAATTAGCCATGACTCAGCCATGGGGTGCTAGGAGCCAAACCCGGCAAGAAAACCACATCGGTACTATAGCCTATCCTCTGCTGTTTTGGTCCCGGTCCGGCTGTATCCAGTGAGAGCTCACAGTCTGCAATAAGACCACTCTCCTTTCTGCGTAACACACATTCATTGCTATTTGCTACGTTAAACGCTGATCAGTGTCTTCGGCAAGTCCCTCCCGAGCTGCCATACACAAGCAATAAGCACTTTAGCCATTTCGTGGGAACTTGAAAGCTACTACAAGGAGTTTTTAACTGGTTATAAAACTGTCTCAATTTAATACTGATGCCTCTATATGACCTACATAAGTTAACGAGACCATCAGAGAGAACATTGGTTATTTCTGTACTCATTTGTAATTGCTGCTACTGGGTCGAATTCTTCAAATCAGATGAAGCAAGCCTGTGTTTATGTTTTCCCAGCCAAAGTCACAGTGAGTAACACTTAGCTGGTTAAGGAGAAGCACGAGCAGATTTTTATTTAAATCATTTTATTTTGTAGTTATTACGGTGGAAATACTACCATTTTTTTTCCACAGGATGATCCAAAACCAACACTTTATAAAAGTTCCTTGTTGTGGTTTCAGTAATATCATTTGCTATGAAACATTGGTAGTGATTTCAAATGTATTTGTGTCCCTCGTCTCAGGTATGGCAGGGGCCATCTACTACCTATCAGAGTTGGCAAACCCGGAAGCTTCCTGTTTCCCTGCCTTTGAACTTTGACCTGTCAACCAGTGGGACTGAGGACGAAGAGGGGACGGGGAACTGTTTTGGAACTTGAGGATTTGCTCAAACGCTGGATAAGGATGTAGTTGTGCTCCAGGTTTCAACCTCGGTCACGAAGAAGTAGTGACCGAATTAGACTGAACATCAGGCTGGAACTGAGCAGAGTGCAGGTGATTATTGATGGAGTAAATATGGTTTGATTAATGACATATACAAGAAGAAAAGGGAGGATCATTTTAGGACAAAACTACAGTTGAATGTTGTTGAGGTGGTCTGAAGAGGACAGTGTTAATGAACATTTTACTCCTTGAAGATGGACACTTACATCGTGTGAGGCCCATCATAGGAACACTGTCAAATCTTGTCTTTCAGCTCAGAAGACGCCTGTCATCCTCTAGTGTGTTGAGGTGAAGACATGTCCCCTCCTCATCCATTACAATTTATTGCCAGCTGGCATGGACACAGAAGAACACACCGTACGCCCTCAGCCTTTAATATCGTAGCACCTAGGCCAAGAAAGAGGGTGTGATTGTGTTTGTGTGTGTGGATGTGTATGTGTGCGTGAAGTGAACTAAAGCTGTTTTGGTATTTCTATGCCTCTGCATGCTCACTGTTATTGGCTCTTGGTGCCTCATATCCTGTCAATGTAGTGCTTTCTTCTTCCTGTGTTTGTAGATGTGCTGTTTCAGTTCTCCATTTGTCACATAATGGGTAAAAGTTTCTCTGTCATCTTTCATGTCATGAAGAAGTCCAAACTAGCTTAGTGCAAGTTTCAAGATTGCCAGACTTTTGTCAAGCTAACCAGTGGACTGGCTGCCAAGTCCAACACTGATCCAAACTTGATTTCTCTTTTAAATTTTTGTGTGAGAGGAATATAAACCATATTAGAGGTGTTCCAATAACATTTTTTCCTCCCAATACCGATTTCGATGCCTGAATTTTGTGTATCAGCTGATATGGACAACTATGACATGTCAACTCTGTAGCCCTTCTAAATCAAAGTTAAATAAGACTTTGTCAACTCTGTGAGACATCAGCTCCGTCTGAATTGACGTCTACATTAAATAATAGATTCAATCAGTATGAGGTTGGCCCATTACAAGGCTTAATAGCCAAGAGTTTGGTCTTTTAAAATATAATTTGAAAATTTGTTTCAGCTATTTCCCCCCAGCTAAAGCAGAGACTTTTTCCTCACAATGTGACAAGTGTCTAATGAATTGAATGAAAAGGCTGAAAATGTTTTTTTTAAGTTGGGTCTTTAGCTACCAGGGAAAAAACAGCATTGTTTTGCATTTCTGCTGAAACCAGTCCAAGCTAGTTTGTTAGCTTGCATCTTGCTACACGCACTGGCTTTCAGTTAAGTGTCAAAATATTTAAAATGAATTTATTCAGTTGTTGGTATTACCACACCAGGAGTTGTGTTTAATATGTAATGACACATGATACATGATAAATAATTTGGGGGTGAACAGAAAAGGACTGAAATTAGTTTCTTTCTTTTATGTCCAGTTTGATGGCCTTAAACTTTCCCTCCCACAGCATGCACTAATCCTCTTTTATTTCCTAATTATTCCTCACTTTGGTTGCTCTCTTCACCTACGGTATCACCTACTACTGCTTTGAACAGCTGTGAAACACTCATGAGGTGTTTTTTTTTAGTTTTTTTTTTTTAGCAGAACCGGAACCAAACTGGATGTGCTTAAGTTAATTGGCCTCTGTGTTAATTGGTTTTGTTTTGTAGGTACATGCCTGTCACCTGAGGTAGGCTTGGGCTGAATCTCTTTTCACACCTTCATACCTTGCTGACATTTGACCAGGGTGTAGAGTATAATGAGGTATAGGTTATTTGTGTGAAATGTTTTAATTCAACTCAGCTCGCTTTTGGTTGAATCCCTTGTCTCTGTTTTCTACTGCAGATAGTACCCCCTCAAGATAGATGAAGCTGATCGTCATAGTGATACTTTTCCAGCATTTGGGAAACAATAAACACACACACAGGAGCTTTACTTTGGTCCTGAGAAGCTGTAGTTTGTATTGACTGACAAACCCAAACCTAAACTTTACATTTACTGCCAGACTGACAACTTCACTAAACATTTCCTCCCCTCAGCTTGCATTCATGGCCACTGTGCCACTCGCTCTTTCACGCTTGCTCAACTAAAGTTACACACTCGCAAGACTACGCTACTCTAATCAGTCGGTGGTCTGCAGTGTTTGCTGGCTCAACTTTATCACTAGGACTAAACTCCAAATACTCCCAGAGTATAAGAGGCATTTTTTTTAACCAGTTATTCATGTTTCTGAGCTCAGCTGCCTTGTCCACTGATAGAGAGACTGACCTCTGGTGGCACGTGCTGCACACTGCAGTACATCGCCTCAATACAGCATCTCCATATTAGTTTAATAGGAAAGAGGAGCATCTGTATTTTTAATGGTCTTGAAAATCATACCATCACTGATTTCTGGTATACCATTATACCTTGATACCGCCCAAGCCTAAGAGGTTAGAGCTACTATGTTGAAGTTTAATTAATGCCAAGAGTCATTTTGCATAGCTTTCTACTAGGTCATGTTTTCTAAATGTTCAGTTCAATGTTAGACCAACTATTTGCTGAATTAGTAAATGCATAAAAACATAAAAACACATTCAAATTTATTCTTATTAAAGGTATAATCTGCAACAACAACAACAACAACAACAAAAAAACCCTGTGTAGATTACAAAATCCCTTTCAGTCATCACTTATGATCCACCAGAAGTGTGTGGTGGTGTCTGTATCTGCACAGACCCTGACCCCTGTATTTCTTTATCTTTTTTTCTTATTGTTTTGTTGTCCTCGGGACATTTCACCAACCTAAAACGCTGGTATTTTATGTCTTGATGCATTTATGGACAGCTCAGACAAATGCTAATGACTCTGCCTTTAAGGCCATCATAATTGTGTGGAAGCACTGAAAGCTGATTGAAATATGAAGCCATTGAAACTTACAATTGAAGCTAAAAAAAACAAATAATATGCTAATAACATTGCAAAAATTGGCCCAACGTCAGCTGCCTTGCCTATGAGGCAAAGGTTTTATTAATTTTTTACGTTATTTTATAGAAGTGTATCAATAAAAAATGACACCATTTATGCCAAATATGTAGTATATGATGTACAGCATTATTTTAAGATTTTACTTTAAAGGGGACCTATTATGCTTTTTCATCGTTTCTGAGCTATAAATGTTGTTACAATGTTGGATACTCGTGTTAAACGATGCCACCGCGTCAAATAAACGAGGTTTGTGCATTTGGACGTGAGCCCCGCGGCCGTTTTGGACGGCTCTGAAACGCTCTGTTTTGCCGAGTTTTTTATAACAGAAGGTAACATTGACGTCAATCCGTTCCCGACTCGCTTATATGGTAATGTCCCGGCATAATGCTCTGAGCCTGCTGCAGGCTGCCTGGCTGCCGTCTCCCCCGCTCTGCTTCGGGAGTTGTATCGCTGTGCGCGGCTGCTCTCTACGACTTCACAGTGTTAGCAGTTAGCACCAGGCAGAAGTGGATAGAGTTGCTTTTTCACGGCCAGCAAAATAGAAACACCTCTGTGTTTGTCTGTCTACGGCATTTCACACGGACTGTTTGTCAACATGAGCCAGTGCGAAGCTGGATTAGCCGAAAACGACACACATACACCGCAGAGATAAACAGGTTATGACAATAACAAGCTGCTCCTACCATTCAGAGACGTCATGAAGTAACCTCTGTTCTGGAGAAACTTCAGGCTGTCCAGTTTGTAACTCCGGATCAGATTCGGGATCCAACACATACGGCTGTATTTCAAAACTTGTCATTTTCAAAAGAGTAAAGTAATAAAGTTTACTCCTGCACAGAGCCCGAGGCTCTCTGCTGCTGCAGTGGTATAATGAGGAGGCGGAGTTCGGCACCGCTCGGCAGCAATTCGGAAGTCCTCGGGAAAGGGCTGGGGGGTGGAGTAAACTACACGGCTCGTTTTTGGCGCGACGAGAAAAGAGGAGAAAAGAGGAGCAGAAAGAGACACCGTTCTGAATATCTACAAAGCTTTGTGTGCGGGTAATCGCATGTAGCTGCTCTATAAGAGTCCAAGACTCAGTACAAAGGCCCGAAAATGAGCATAATATGTCCTCTTTAAGTACAGTTTTTAAATGTATTTTACTAGCAGACATGATGAGATCCACTCTGACACTAAAATGGTATTAGAGATTTTTTTTTTTTTTTTTTTTTTTTTTTTTTTTTACAAAGATGTGACAAGATATTCAGAACAAAATTGAAGTTGAAAAGTGGTTAATTACTTTCAGCATTATGGAGTTTTCAGAAGACTAAATCAGACTGTTTACATTAGGCAGTTAACATGGTTTAGTCCTGGCAGAACTTGATACGACACTTTCAGGCAAAAGAGCTTTGTTGGTAGCCATCATGATCTGTATGATACCCAAAAGGAGATGAAATAATACCTGGTGGTAAAAGTGTACAGTATATCCAGTCATCCCGACAGCACATGAATGCTCATAAATGCCTAATTCTCTTGCAGAGATCTCATCACGAATGTCTTTGCATGAGGATGTCACATATAAACTTGTGTGTGTTCATGTGTCAGAGTGTGTCCAGGTTCACTGTGTTTGGTAGTGATTTGTATCCTGATCCCGGTGGTGAGGAGTGTTGGATCTTTGTCCCTGTCTGTGTATTTGATCTGATCTCAGCCTAACTGGTGTTGAGATATGAATGTGCGTGTTTATTTTTCCTCATTAAACTCCTGGGCTTCAGTGACAGCAGCAGCAGCAGCAGTGACAAGTAACATGTCTTCATTGTTCTTAGCCTGCTTTTTGGCTAGCCAGTGCTTACAAAGAGTTCATGCAAGGTTTGATATTGTTGGAAATAAAGATGAATAGAGCTCCTGTATTACGTGTTTATTGTTCTTTTTTCATTATTTCACATAAACCACGTGTTTGAAAGAACCACAGCAGAGTACAAGTAGGAACTTTCTCGTGTGAAAGAAACTGAGCGACATCGTAAGCTACTGGATGCCATTTTCAACCCAGTAGTTCAGTTACACAGAACTGGGGCCTCATGTACAAAGACCTGCGTGGATTTCCTACTGAAACATGGCGTACGCTCAAATCCAGAAAACATTGTATGCACAAAAATATCCAGATGTATGAATCTGTGCGCACGCATGAATCCAAGCACATTTCCTTTGTACATCCCAATCAACGTGGAATTGAGCGCACATGTTGGAGTACCGACCCCTCCCTGTCCACGCCCCCATTTAAATACGCAAATCATATTTAAATGAGCCCTGCACCTGAGATCCCCCTCTCTGCACGATCAAAAAAGTAGGAGAGAATGAGTAAAACGGGGGAAAAAAAGAATTTCACAGAAAGCGAATTGGAGGCGCTACTTGCTGAAGTGAAGTGGTGCGCCAGGGAAAAGGTTAGGCTGATTAAGACATTTCACACTTTACGCACAGGGTTATTAACATGAGTACTTTGCACACAGAGACAATCAGGGGCTTGTTAGAAAGATCTTAAGCTGTAGTTTAACCAGCAAAAAACAGCAAGTCACTAACTTTAACCACTGACTAGTAATGATGCTGTGAAGACGGGATGGAATTTGGGGGCGCACATGCTCAATGCGCATCACGAGGATTACTATTAGGACACTTACACGAATAAATTTACTCACCAAGAAGCCACCCATCGCGCACAGTGCCAGCTTGTAGTCTGTTCCCAACCATGCTGTTACTCAGAATGTATGAATCGTGCGTTGAACCAGGCCACCTCGCCACAATGTTGGTAAATTGCATTTGCGCATCACATATGATCTGTACATTGATCGAATGAAAATGTTTCCTGTTGACATATACAAATTCATCATGTGATGGCGCTTTTATAGCAATGAGTGTGCAGTCGATAGCTCCGATTACATTGGGAAAACCGGCTCTCGCTGCAAATTGCGTTTTAATGTTGACCCGTTCAGCTGCATTGTATGGGAATTTGATATACTTGGCTGACATGCGGATAATTCCGTCCCACACGGCTGGCATGGCTCGGCTCAGGGTTGACTGGCACAGTCCCGATCGGTCGGCCAGCTCCCTCTGGAATGCCCCGGTTGCTAAGAACCCCAGTGTCGTCAGCACCTGTATGGGCACAAGCAGCGCATGGCTCCTTGCTGTGTTGCGCTCCAAGGCAGCCCACAGCTCTGCGCACAGTTCCAGGAGGATTGCCCTCGGGAACCTAAAGCGGCTGAGCCAGTTGTCATCATGGACCAGTAAATCCTCTCTGTCTCTGAACACACGCTCTCTTTGTATTGCACCATTTACAATGTCTTCTAATACTGGTAAAGCAGCCATTGTTTTTAGCAGTATTTTTTTTGCACCACTTTGCGCATGCTTTTATATCCAGTCATGTAATTGCAGACACGTGGGTGTGTTAATTGTTTATCAGTGTTAATTGTTCACGTGTCTCTGATGTGCACATCACTTAGTCTGAGTGTAGGGTTCTCTAAAAATGAGTAAAAACATTTATTTTCTATTTTACTATGTTTCTATAATTTGAGTGATGGTAAAAAATATGCAGATTCTGCCTTTATATTGCTTCTAAAACACAGAGTAATGTAGGACTTCATTTCCCAGAATCCTCTGGTTTTTCAGGTTTTCCGATAGGCCTGTTAAAATAAATATTGTTCATATATTAGCTCTGTAATTCATGTTTTATAATGTTTAAAAATATTCTATGGTCGGAAAAATCATAAGGGTCAAGTTTTGTTTGTTTTAATAAAAAGACTAGAGTTTTCCCTGGGAGGAAGTATCCCAGATTCCACCGGGACAGTGAAGGAGCTGGCGGCAGTTTTCCTCGGCAGAGCCAGAGAGAGAGCTAAGTCAGTGTTTGGAGACTAAAACTAAAGTTGGCCCAGATATTGTACTGCCAGAGAGACTTTAACCGGCCACAGACATCTTTTCAAGTGTCTCAGTCGAGTGTGAGTAGTTTTACACGACGGTGAAGTTTTACGAGCCGCGCTAGCATGGACTCCGCTACTAGCTCGTGCTGTGAGTTAGCTTAGTGGCAGAGGGCTAGCCTGCTTCACAGACCAGACGGAGCAGACGGATCGGACGGTGACGACGGAGCGG
>JAJHUR010094881.1:1991-16956 GCA_027495735.1 Lutjanus campechanus | reverse complement strand
GGTCCAGCCCAGAGTCAATCATGACTAATGGGCCGATCCACGAGTTTTGTGTACCAATAGGTATTTACTTACTTAAAAAAAAAAAAATCACGGCCCATCGGCCCAAAATCACCATCGGCCCACCGGGCAAATGCCCGTATGCCCGATGGCCAGTCCAGCGGTGTATATGACTCTGAAATGTGCTCTTATGCATAATGAGTGCTTTTACTTTTGGTTCTTTATTTTGATGATAATGGTTACATACTTTTTTGTAAGATTTTAAATGCAGTACTTTTACTTGTAACAGAGTATTTTTACACTATGATATTGCTACTTTTACTTAAGCAGAAGATCTGAGTACTTCTTCCACCGATTTGGCACAACAGCAACTTGCTGGATGGAGGGTCAGAATTTGCAGCTGCGCTCTGTTGAACTATTGATGACACTGGACAATAAATAATCATGTTTCCGGATACTTCCGGATCACAGTGGATTGGGGAAAAACGAGTGGAATGGCAACAAGTATGAATTTATCATTTTTGATAATAAAAAAAAACTTGCTGTGCAGCATAGTCGCTTAGCCATTTCTGTGTAAATGTCCTATCTACACTACAGATTAGAAAAGGCAGTACTGAAGGCTCTGACATCAACCTAAATGCTTTGTTACATGCTGGAGGAGTCATCTGCTGGTAAAAATGGAATTAAAAATGTTGGTATGACTTAATTTTACACTTATTTTAAACATTACAAAACTGATTATGTCTCAAAATGTTAGTGAAGGGCTTAAAAAACCTTTACAATCTAATTAACAACTGCAGCTTTGAAAATTCTCATGAAAAAGCGGTGATAGCAAATCTCTTTTAAAGCTGACACATGGTGCTAATTGGCATTTAACTTTGCCTTTGAAATTGTGATTTAGTGACTTCAAAGTTAATCACTTCAAAGTTCCTTTTTAATGCTGCGCCTCCATTATTTTGTCACTTCTTCCCTGTCCGTGCTATAAGTGTGTATGTGCTGTGGATTCCTCTGTGTGTGTGTGTGTGTGTGTGTGTGTGTGTACATGGACACAGTATTCTTGTACACTGTCACATCATGTGTTCTGGCTTGTGAGTGTTAATGATCCACCACAGACAAGGCTGTGTTATCAAGAATTGAGGTGTGTTCTCCCACCTCATCAGACAGAGATAGACCTTGCATGCTTGTCAGGTGACTCTGAGCTCTTTTATTTCTGCTGCAGTGTTGGTTTGGGTGTGTTCAAAGTGTGAAATGTACCAATGTCCTTGTCATTCCCCATTAAATCTAAATGAAGATAAGAGTTCGTCAACCCCCTGAGGCCGTATTGCAGACACATCTTATTTTAAGTCTTATGCTAAGATAAGAAGTGTCTAAGATGAGATTTACCCCAGTTTGGGAAAATACAGAAATCACAGAGGAAAATACTCACAAACTTTAGGAATCCTATCTTATACTTCATCCTATTTTCTCTCAGGTTAGGAAATCCTAAGTAACAACCCACTGTTGGTTATCAACTTTTACACCACTTACCTTGCAAACAACAATACTTTTCTCATCCAGTCTGTGTAAACAACTTTATAAGCTTTTTTTTCTCACTGAAAATACTGAAAGATACATTGAAATATACAAAAACTGAGCAAAAACAATGAACAACATCTGTAGAGAAATCCAAGGATGTTCTTGGACAGTTGACAGAAATGCTAACTCAAGAGACAAAACAAGTCGGCTAACACTACCTGGTGGAAAGTGAAAGTTAGGACAGCTTAAAGTGAGGAGAGTTTATTTATGGTTTTGGGAAGGTAGGATGCTTGTTTTTCAGGAATGCTTGGAGGGAATTTCTTCAAACTTGCTTCAAGCATCCACATGGACTCAAGGATGAACCAGTCAAAGTCACGGTGACCTCACTAAACACATTTTTGGCCATAACTCAAGAATTCCTACACTAATTAAGACAAAGTTCTACACAAATAATTAACAGGATAAAATATTGAGGAGGTGACATCTTATATCCAAAAGGTCAAAGGTCAACTTCACTGTGACATCATAATGTTCAGCTCTCTATCAGTCCTGTGCACTCCTCTAGGAAAATAGTCTCTAAGTGAAGACAGCATGTTTCTCACTGGAAATTAATCAAGGGAATCACACACAGTAAGAAATTACATTTTGCCAAAAAAATACACTTAGTACCTTTTATTAAATTCCTGAGTTAACATAGTGGTAAGTTTTATATTAAATTGCTTCAAAGTCTTGACCGCATACATTATATGAGTCTGGACAGACATGGATGTAAACTGCAACTTGACTGGTTGGTGTAGACATACATCTGTGAAGCTCTAATTCTATTTTTTGACTGCTCTATTTTATATGACCATTGACAGCTGACTTCTCACTCTTCTTAACCGACAACTGCTTCAGTTTGAAATCTTGTTTAAGCTAGAGACAACAAATATGGAGTCATGTGGCGGCACTGCAGTAGGTGCTTCACCACCTGTTGCCTGGCAGGGATTTGCACTCTGCTGAGTGCACTCTTTCTAGTCCGATGTAGGGTTGTATCAGGTACTTGTCGATAGTCAGTATATTAGCCACAGTAGATGCAGGTCGGCACACTCATAGTTTGGAGAAGCAGAGAGCAGCACCAGCACAGCAGCTAAGCAATGATCTGCTGTGGACGGGGTCAGCAGAAAAGGTCTTTTAGCCACTTAACAAAAGGATTAGGTAAAAAATTAAATATAAGTTTAAGTGTACGGTATATTTGGAATATTTCCACCACTTTACCTTGCTGTCAGACAGCCTTTTCTGACTCATATAAAGGCGCTTTCCCGTCAGAAAAGGCTGTCTGACTGCAAGGTAAAGAGGTGGAAATATTCTAAATATAGTGTTCACTTAAACTATTTTGATTTTTTTATGAATCTTTTTTTTAGGTAGCTAAAATACCTTTTGTTGCTAACCTTGTCCCTGCAGCACATTGCTTAGCTTCAATACTACCACTGCTCTCTGCTTCTCCAAGCTGAGGGCACATCGACTGCCATACTGTAGATAATACACTGACTATCAAAATTTAAGTTAATATTAAGTTAGGATAGAAACGTTGACTTAGGAACTGTTCACCTGAACTGGCTTTTCCCTAAATCAGATCCAAACCCTAATAACCATGGTTACAAAATAGTTAGGATAGGATCTGCAAGTTAGGACTTAGGCAATACGGCCCCTGGTACAGAAACTTCAGAGTCAGACAGAAAATTATAAAACTGTGAATGATATGAAACAAAGCAAAGGTTATTTCCACTTTTTCAATCTGACATCTAAAATCAAGATAAGATTTTGTCAGCTTCATAGTACAAAATTAAGTCAGCCAGAAAATTAAAAAACAGTATGTAATATGAAAAAAAAAACTAAGGTTATTTCCACTTTTATAATCTGACATCTAAAATCAAGATAAGATTTCATCAGCTTCCTGGTGCTGAAATTAAGTCAGCCAGAAAATTAGAAAACAATATGAAGCAAAACAAAGGCCATTTCCACTTGTTTTATTTGACATCTAACATCACACTTGCTTAAATTTCTTCTTGTGCTGCTGCACTTTTCTCCGAACTGTACTTTCTTTGAATTCCACTGACAAACACACAAATACAGTATATTAACAATCCCACACGCAAATGCGCCTGCACACTGTGCATGCATACACACACTCCACTACTCCATTATCCATTAGCAGAAAGAGATGATCAGCAGCGGAGTGCATTCTCCTCTCAAGAAAATAGCTGACTGAACAGTTTGCCCTCTAAAACTGCTGCACTGACACCTACACACATCCACAGACGGAGAGTTAATCAAAGAAAGACACAAAAACAGCCTGACGAAATGAAAGTTGTATTTTTTACGTCCAACACCTACTTTGTGTTACCAATTTCACCCATGACCTCTCCCTCTCGTCCATAAATTCACCACCCCTTCCCCGACCTCCTCTGGTGATTAGTCGCTCCCTCTCCCCAGACACCCCCCCTTCCTATTTCTCCTTTCCTCTTTTCTCTTCCCCTCCAGCCTTGTTGTTTAGATTCTATTATCCTGTGCTGCTTGACTGCTTCACCCTATTAATCCTAGCAGTTCAGTGTGTGTGCATGTGTGTGTGTGTGTGCGCGCGCGCGTGTGTGTGTGTGTGTGTTTATAGATGTCTATGTAGGCTATAAGTGGTGGTAGTGTGATAGTGTGGTGGCTACCGAATGGCTGCGAATGATTAATGATCTGGGTTAGAGGAGGTGAAAAATGGTAACACAAAAAGACACGTGCATCCACACACACGTATAGACGTATAGACACACTGTTACTTTGCGCAGGTGTCCTGTTAATATCTTGTCTGCAGGGGTTTGTCTGTCTAGACAAAAACAGACTCCAGAGCAAGGTTGTGTCTCTCTCAATGGACTGTGTCAGAGAGAGAGAAGTGAAATGGGGATGCAGTTAGAATCAAGTGGAAGTGATGAGTATTAAATGGAGCTGAGTGGGCCATTAAAGAGGAATATACTGCAATTGTGAAACTACAATAACAGCTTAAAACGAAACTGCTTCTCAAGTGCGACAGTTTGGAGAAACTACTGCCTACAAATGATTTTTATTCCACACTGGCTGTGGTTTTTGTTCAATCTGCGCACAGCTTTTGTTTCCTCTGGGATTCCCCTGGGCTAACACACGTATGTGTGTGTGTCCGTAAACCGATCCACTTGTCCTGGATTCCCTGCTAAACTTAGCCAAGTGACTGTGGTCATGATTGAGTGGTCATCAGAATGGTTCACTGAGGGGTCTTGGCCGCGACCCCGCACTCTTTTTCTGGTTAGAGCAGGCCTGAGTACCTGTTGCTTCAGCCTGCTGATCTCACATGAACTTGCTGATCAAATGGATCTATTGATCCAGCTGGGGACAGTTGTGGGTGGGTGAGCAGTGAGTCACAGAGGCTGGACTCCTTAGTTTTATGGGCTGACAGTGGGTTTAAGGTCATGTCAACCTAATGCAGATACGTTTTAAATCAAGTGAATTTTGACCCTCCATCTACATCTAGTCTGACTGTTGGAGACTTGGTTGTTCTGCAAAAAAGCTCTTCAAGATCGATTAATTTCTGTCTGAATGGGAAAAATGAGCTTTGTCATCACTTATCTTGTGTTTGTAATGGATAATCACACAGCGCAGGTGTCACAGTAGAAAGAATACAGGGGTAAATAATAAAAGTCATGATGGTTGAATTCCCTTTAGCTGCTTGCGTTTCAGGGTCCTGGTGTTCATGCTGGCTCACTGGATTACTTGAAATTAGGCACCTGTGTTCTTGACAAGACAAAATGTCTGTTGTGAAAAAGGCAGTCTGTCAAATGACTGTGAAACTATAAATTACTTGATAAACTGTGTCAATCCTGCACCCAGACAATGCAGGTTTCCTTGGTTATTAGTGTAGTATTTATCAAATCACATTTCACAGTTCCAGCTCATGCAGGTGTGTTGCACTAGAAACATTTATGTCATTATGTCACCTTCATAAGAACATTCATTTTATTCTTCAACTGTAGTGTTCATACAGTCTTCATGATGAAGGGTTTAGGGTTAAAAAGCCTTCTGCTGTGTGACTACAGGAAAGACAAGATAAGTGATAACACAGGTAGGTGAGAGTGAGAGGGTTGGTCGTGTGGAAATACTTGGAAAAAAACTGCTAAGTGGACCCTGAGTTGGGATTATGTTGTCAAACTGGTATCTCCAAGGTCAAGAATGATCTTTCATGCATAACTTTAAAGCCAACTTGGATGAGAAGTTTTAAAAGTGCTGTGAATGAAGTCAGAGGCGACCTCATGTCACGTCTCACAGGCACTTTACTCTATCATTTGATTTTTTTTTTTCATGACCTTGTCACTGAATTCCCTCTTAAAAACTTCATATCATTGTTTTCTGTTTTAATTAGTGCTTTTTTAAAAATACAGTTTTGTAGTCCTGGGGGATCTCAGTCTATAGCACACAATTCTGCCTATGCAGTTTTAATAGATGGAACTATTTAGAGTTCATGTTTGACATGGGTCTTAATTTATGATATCACACACTATCAGGGGGATAGGGGCATTCGTTGCTCCCCCTGTCACATGCCAGTATGCCCTGAGCATAGCATGAGCCAAATCCTGTGCTGTAACAGCCTGTAGCGTCTGGTGTTCATAGATATATATACACACTACTCATTTTACAATATGTACAAACTGAAAACATACATTTGCTCAACCTTCATTTTATCAGGGGATTGTGCTGAGACCGAGGTCTCTACCTACTTTTGTACTGAAAGACAAACAAAAAGTGTTTAAGTTTGAATGACTGTTGAATCATTTCAGTTATTTTGGATCAAATAATTAAATGATAACAATTTTTTAAATACTAATGTGGATTGTACTTGGGATAATGTGTTTTTTTTTTTCTTGCGATGACATTAATTATTATTATTATTATTACAGTTAATCATGTTTTGAGAAGAAATAAGTTAACGTTTTGCTATGATGGTTGTTTCTTGCGGTAGTTTATGTTCTCAGGGACGACAGTCGGTAGTGATTGTATGGTAAATATGTTGGTAGGATGAGGGTTACCTGTCTTGTCGATAGCTGGATGAGAAAATTTATAGCTCCAGGAAACAGTTAGTTTAGCCTTGCATAAAGGCTGGAAACAGGAGCAAATAACAGGTTGCCTATCCACGTCACAGTGACGACAGCACTCTAGCAAGTCGCTGCACCCAGCCAAGAAACAGTCAATCACATATTCCCCCGCAGCACTGCAACCTGTCATTTCTACACTTTGGTAATGCTGCTGATTAAACAAATCATATATAATGTGGTAATTAGTGAGCTTCAGAGGCAGATTGTTTTTGTAATTTAAACAAAGTAACGTTCCCTCTGCTTCTTCTTTTTATGCAAAGAAAAGTGTATTTCTTCCTGCATGTAGCTTCATATTTAGTGCACAGACGTGAGAGTGGAATTGATTTTTTTTTTTCTGTTCTTTTACTTTAAAGGTACTATATACATATTTACGTGTATTAAAGCCACAAACTGGTGCTAGGGGTCTCTTTACATTAAAACAATAACGAAAGATTTGTTGTCTTCAGTGTCTTCATGACCACCACTGATGTAAATCTATGTTACACAGTTCAGGCAGAAATTTTATTAACGGTTGAGGTGTTTGGTGTGCGAAGTTATATTTACATTACGTCTAGTCACATTCGACTTCCTCTCTGTGACTTATCCGATGTATGCTTTCCCTGAAGTTATAGAAACTAGATAGCAACAGCTAGCGGGAAGTGCATTCTTACCTTAAATAAATTATGATTTTGTCTGTGTTTAAAGATAGTTGGAAACATGGGATAATCTAAGGAAGCCTACACAATTCAACAACATATGTAACATATGTCAAGCATTTTTAGACATTTTAATGCCAAAATGTTACATATTAAATATTTAATTGCTTCATTAGTCCAATGTGTGAGCAGATTCTAACATAATTTAAAAATGAGACATCCCCCAAATTTTTTTGGTTGAGTATTAGAGCCTGTGGACTGATTGAAGACTGAAGGAGTTGTCTTTGTTATGTCAGTAAAATCCAAAGGATGTGATGTTTATGTGTGCATCTGACTTGTCTCTCCTCAGTCCCCCTATAGATCCAACAGTTCAAGACACTTGCTAACGTTAGCTTGGAAATGGACGTCGCTAATGTCAACAAAAAAGGGGCACCCTTGATAACAAGGCCTTACTTTACTTACTTTACTTACTTCATCTATTAACATGATGCCAATCAATCATGTTAAGTCTTGTGTATGTCACATCACTGTTTTGGGCAATGCAACTGAGCTATTAGTGTCATTAATAACAAGGATTTTCTGACAATTACACATGTCACCTTCAAAGAAGAGGGAAAAAGAAGAAATGTAAGGATATTCCATGTTCATCCTATATAGATTGAGCAGCACAGGAAACCATCTAAAAGAGCAGACACTCTTCAACACAGTGGACATGTCCAGAATATCATTTGAGCACTTCCTGTGGTGGCAGCAGACAGTTGAACATGATGTGAGAAGTCAGTCACTTTGTTTGTGTCTAGTCGAGGTTGTTCGTGAAACCCCAGTGGACCTCAGAGCCTTTCCAATTCCAATTCCTATTTAGCACAGATTGAGTGAGTGTGTGGAGTGGGTTAGAGGATGAGTGCGCACACACAGACACAGACACACTCACACGTACACACCTCCTATTTTAATGCATGAATTGCTCCCATTGTGTTAGCAGCAGCAGTAATTACATTGCTGCTGGGATTCTGTCATTTCTCTTTGGCCACAGCACTGAACCGTCGATGTCACGTCCCCCAGAATGGCATCTGGTTATGACAAGAATATTCACATCTGCCTGAGGACTTTACAAAACCGCCGCAGCCTCCCAAGGCAACCTTCAAGCTCGAAACCATGAAAAGAACACGCTCGCTCACAGCGTTTCTCATTATGATGAACTTCCCCCCATCAGCTCCAATGAGGAAATGAGAATGTCAGACTCTTCTCTAACTCCTAAACTTTAACCCCCAGCAGTCAACTGTACCGAACTGGATAGAACTGTATGTATTATTAATGATGGCCAAATTCCACACATGAAAGGCTGCCATTGTGGACCGGATGAAAGACTCTGTGTCTACTCTCTCTGTCTGTCACCCTGTTTCTATCTATTTACTGCTTCTTCTTTCTGTTTTCAGTCCTATCTTACATCATATCTCTTGCGCTCTGATTTTTAATACACTTTGAAATCACTTCTATAGAGAAGTTGTATGTCACAATGTCCATGACTATCCATTTCTCTCCATACTGTTCAGGCTTTGTTGGTGAACATAATGGCGTTTGACTCAAGACAACAGCCTTTTGTCTGCATTCCTTCAGCAGTTTGAACAATACTGAATTCTCATCCTGCAAGATGTCACCAGAAAACCATCTCCTTGCTGTGTATGTGCGTTATATTTGTGTCTTTGTCAGAACTGTGAAGCTATGTGACATATTTATCCAATAAAACATGTTCTGGCACTGATCAAAGTACAGTCACATATTAGTGTGTAGTACTTCCCCTGTGAACGCCCATAAATTTTCCATGGGGTAACTCTATATTTTCTGCGTAAAATGACACACACTCTGCACATTTCACAGCACTCTCACCTCAGTGTGGAGTCTCTTGCTCACCTGAGCTGTAAACATCTGAACTGGAGGAAATGTCAGCGCACTCACATGGTTGGTGTAGGTCTGCTGCCCTCCACTGGACAAAATGCCTCACTGCAGAAAAGAGGCAGAACTCTTCTTCAAGTGCAGGCTGATTCTTTCTGATTACTTTTTTAGAGAGGCCAGATTTAAAAAAAAAGAAAAAAAAGAAGAAGGAAGTATTAGTTTTCACAAGCATGCTGGCAAAAACATTATGTAGCATATAAAAGGGAAATACACAATTCTAGATTAGAAGAAACTTGTTTTAATAAACACCATGTGTTTGACATCATTCAGAGTGACTCCCTCTGCTTACATAGGTTTAAACTTTTTAACTTCTTAACAACAGAAATAAGCCCATGAATGAGATAATTGGCCTACAACTAAAATGATGATTTTATGATAAACAATGTACTGTAAACCCCATTACAGCTAGGATGCTAGCAGGTTGTTTCAAGAAAATCACAATGATTTACTTTTTTTCCATTGTAGAAATGATCAAAGGGCTGGATTGAGGTTGTTAAAGGGACAGATTTGGCCCACGGGCCACCAGTTGAAAAGCTCTGCTCTAGTGGTTCCCAAGCATCAAAGTTCAAGAGTAGTGTTCCTCTCTAAGTTTGTCTCATTTGAATAGTTTTTTCTTTGGTCTTTTGGCTGTGAAAACTTTGGCTTTATGTCTCCTTTCAATCTGTGTTTTGTGTCCTAGTGACTTAGTGATCTAAAGTTTAAGTGTAGTGGTGAATGACTCGGTTTGTATCTGGTCCAGGACAGCTCTCACTCATCTCGCTCTTCCTTATCTTCTGTCATTGTGGATTATAAAGTTCAAAATATTCTAAGGAAGTTCAGTTCAATGAAGTTTGCTCAAACTCCATTTCATATTTTAATATGCTTTATGAGCTATATATTCAACAAATCTTTTTGTAGGCCTAAAAGTCACTCACTAGCAAAATAAAGAAACACACAATATTCTAACCCTTCATAGTTATGTTCTATATGTTTTGGGTTATTTTAAATCTGAGAGAGGTCTAAAGCTGCCAGTATACTTCATCCAAACTGCTTGTCTGTTGCTTTAATAGCTTTGGAAACCCTGTCTTCCCACACCTTCCCAATGTGGGCTGTGTCTGACCATTTCTTTAACTTTCCAAAACAATCAGACATCTGCCGCCCACTTTACAACATGACTGACCAGCATTAAAGAGGAGGGAAAGGAATCTGAGTTGAATTTCTCTTTCCAGCTCTTATTTGACACAGCTATTGACTTGACACAGCTATTTCTGTTATTTGAACAACTGAGTGCAACACTATAGATGCCTTTGAGGAGAGAGTCAGAAAATGTCCACCCTACACTTGTCATGTCCAATTTCGGTGCAACTAGCCTAGTAAACACATGTCAGTGAAGGTTCTCAGTCATCCAGGTCATGGTATTCGTAGCAGAGTTTGTCGTAGGCAACTGGACTTGATAGAGTTCTTGAAGACGTTTCGGCCCTCATCCAAGAGGCTTCTTCAGTTCTGACTGACTGGATTGGGAGTTCAGGTATTAAACCACTGTGTGGTCGTTAACACCTAGAGGGGGCATGTGTCTCACTAGTAAACACATCACAAGTCGTTGAGCGAACTAACTCTTTTTGAGCGTAACCTGACCTTAACTTCCTATTAAGGAAGTAGTGCTGCATAAAAACACCAGTGATTGATATCGAGTGCATGAAGTAATTTTCTGTAGTGAACATCTGAAACATTTTATCTGATAAAAATTATATAAGCAATTTTCATAAAATTAAGGTAAGGTAATATTAAGGTAAGAACAATGTTAAGTTTTTTTTTCCGGCTGTTAAAGAGGGCCTGGGTCTCCAGGATAAACAGATCATAATTCTTAGATGAACTTTTAATCATTTTCTTTAAAAATATTTCATCATACAACAATGGACACACTGGATGGACCTGTGAAGACAACATGCTGAACAACTGATAGGATGGTACTGATGGTAACGCTGATAGGAGGAACAACTTTTGTATGAGGAATAGATTGAAAAAAAGAGGAAGTGATTTATAAATAACAACTCGTAGCCTTCATTTTAGTATGTATAATGAGTAACACTTGGACACCCTGATGTATAACTGCAACGTTCGGACCACAGTTGTAGCTTTATAGCTGTGAGGTCTAATAACAAGATGGCTTTGGAAAGTGTTTTATTTTCGCTGTGCTCTGATGCTATTGAAATGATGAACGAGCATCTCCCACCATCTGAATAATTCATAAATCAAAACACACACACACACACATTACCACAGACGATGAGTGGAAATACAAACTATGAAAACAGAGTAATTAATTCAAGGTCAGCAGGCTTTAAACCAGGTAATAACATTTGGCCGCAAGTCTTTTTCCCCTTTTGAAATTACAACCTGAAACTTGTTGTTTGAAAGGCCTCTGAGTCCCTGCGGGATGAAAACATTGGAGGGGACTTATCTCTGCCATTAATTAGCTCAGTGGTCTCAGACATTTTAATTAGTCTACTGTCACTCTCACAGGACAGGGAGTGAGGATTAAAGACCTGTCGCTGTACATCTTCTTCTGTTGTTGTAGATGTTCACCTTTTACTCAATGTATCACACAGGGGCCGTCCTCGGGCTATTTCAGGCTGTTTCAATTAGAGCATGCTGGGGATGATATGAGATGAAAGTGGTATGAGGTGAGGGGCAATGAGCTCAGGCCCCTTGGTGGAGGTTATAAGGAGCCGTAACAAAGAAAGAAGAGATCTGTGGATTAAGAAAGTTTTATTAGTGCAAGCTAAGCAGAGTGCTGTAATGTTCAAGCAGCCTGTTGTACACTTAGAACCCTAACCCTACCATTACCCTAACCATAAAGCTGTAATAATCAATATATTTATATGCAAGTTCTATATGTAGTAAGTGTTTTAATTAGATAATTACCACTCAACATTGCAGTTCCCCACAGCTCTAATGAGTGCTTCTTTTAACTCATTGTTTTGGTTTCCGGCCTGCAACTTTAATGTTTGCTTCAGCCTCACTGCTCTCACCAGCATCACTTCAAGACGCAGGAGGCTTTTTTCAGTGAAAAAGCTCCCAAAAAACTCACTGTACAAGCTGTGCCCCACACCAAACATCACACAAGCAAAGCCGGTGACTAGCTGGTGAACATAGTGCAGCATTTAACAGCTAAAAAGCCACATATTTCCCTCAGGAAGTGGTGGAAACAAAAACCAGAGGTAAAAGGAGAGTGAATTTTAACACTATATATTAATATGACTCCACATGCAATTCCCTCACCTAGAAATGATGTTTATATACAACTAATTTACAACAACAGTTTTTGAGAGAAACATAATGTGCACTGACATATGTTTTCTATTAACATAATGAGGAAATGTTGTTATATGTATGTGGCCAGCAAGAGCAAATATTTCCTCTCACTGTTGTTGGGGACAGTAAACAGCAAAAACTGTCAAGTGATTCCAGAAGGAGACACCAAAAGTGTCACCCAAAGTACTGTTGTATGATCAGAATGCTTGGAAGTCTGCCAGAAATGTAATATTTTGACACATTGTTTGTTGTAATTATGTCTTTTAAGAAATGAATTAGATCTTCATTTATTTCCAAATTTACAAACAAAATTACATCATGACAGCTATTTTACATGCAGTAAGAAAAGTAAAAATGTACTGAGATGTTTTTCGTCTATAATTAGCACAAGCGCTTCCAGAGGGTTTTACATTATATTATATATGTAAAATTAAATAGAACATGGGGTTCCAGACTCCCATGTCTCCCTGTAATTTATGTCTTTGCTGGCAAAATGCAAAAATGTTGATACTGAACATAAAATGTTCACTGACACGTATCGTAACACACAACAGACACCATTATGGGAGAAATATGGAGTGAAACAAAACTGAATGAATATGGTTTACATAGGAGCAATAAACAAACAAGAGTTTGCTGATGCTGCTGCTCTGACCTTTATTTCACTAAGATTCAACTTGTATCCTTTTTTATCAGTTGCTTCCCCTATCATGTTAAAGATTGATAATAACTGTGGGGGGTGGGGGGCCTGAACTTTTTCGCTTCTGTATTGGGGCATGCTAGAGAAAGTCTGGGAACGACTGGAGTTAACCTTAACCAAAGTCCGTTCTTTGCAGAAGTCTGATGTAAACCCTGGACTCTGGTCTCACACTCCTGTACTTTGCTTGCAGCACCAGCAAGTTATATAAATGAACTGTTTGATTCACTCAAAGAAACATTGTCTGTGAACAAAATGGTCTGAGGATAAAGCTGTTCAGCATACTAAAACTGCTGCTGCAATGCCAGAAACCCCTTCCTGTAAACATAATCCAGGCAGGAATTACATTGTCAACACAATTTAATTATGAAAACAATTTAGTAATATATAGACGTAATTTCTAGGAGACAGGGTTGCCACATTAATGCTAATGTTAACCCCTATCAGATGTGTAAATAAGCAACTGTTTGCTAACGAGTTCACCATGTAAACTTAAAAGCCCATATCAGTGTTGTGTTTTTAGTTTGTTTCCAATGCTGTCAGTTAGTCAAAAAAAGTAAGTAATCTTTCCTCCTCTCTATAATGTAAAAGTCTCAAGTACAATCTGAGTTCAGCTGAAGCTAATGAGGCATCAACGGCCTGAATTAGCCTAATGAGGTGGATATCTTCCAATGTTATTTGAAAATTACTTTTTAATCTGATAGGTTCACATTCATCTTGCTGAGCTTTAGTGGAGGGACAGTAAATCAGAGCAGCCAGTAACTCTTTCAATGTACATGCAGGAATATGCGTATTGCTTTAAGATACTGGAGAAAATTTGATTCTATCCTTTAAGAGTCTTACACTTATTTATGTGTTTAAACACAGAAGCAGTCTTGTTACGGTCAAGCCCTAAACGCCATGACAACAGTGTGGAAGGCCACACATCACTATTATCCAGCTCTTAGTTAGTTATTTGTTGAGAATTCACCTGGGGGAGGGTTGTCATACCATGAATTGATAAAGTATGTCCATGTCTATCTAATTATCAGTGGTGTGTGAAAATAAACTGTGGTCTTCTCTCACAGGATAGCCCGGTTTTACATTCAGAGTGATCACTCACACAGATGTGACAATCCACATCACAAGGCTCGAGGTCACATTACCCACGCTCCCCATGGGGCAGAGCGCTGATTGCCTTCATGTAGGTTGTGACTTGTTGTTTCTTAATGGGATTTGGGGAGGGGCAGGCCGGCTGCAGGCTCCTTTGAAAGCCCACATGATGGGCCAATCCACGTTTCACATACTGACACACTGACGGAGGTGGCAAAAGCGCACACATTAGTTACTCAAGAAGAAGTACAGATACTTGTGTGAAAAAAAGACTGAAAAAGAACAAAAGTAGAAGTGCTGATTAAACTTATTTACTCAAGTAAAAGTGAAAAAGTACAGGCTCTGAAATGTATTTAAAGTATAAACGTAAAAAGGACATTTCTACCAGGTGTTTCTGTGCAAAGCTAACTGAACCTCATCTTTTCTCCTCACTCGAGTCTCCCTCTCTGTTTGTTTCATCTAGTTACGTCTTTTACGCCGTTTGTCATGTTGTTACTTCTCGTTATGTCTTGTTACGCTGTTGTTTGGCTTTTACATCGTTTTTTAATCTTGTTACATCTTTTACATAATTTTTCATCTTGTCATGTAGTTTTTGTCTTGTTTTGCGTTGTTTTTTTTGTTTTTTTGTTTTTTTT
>JAJHUR010094878.1:0-10805 GCA_027495735.1 Lutjanus campechanus | reverse complement strand
CCCTTGGTTGGTTCTAGATAAAAAACAAAACAAAAACAAAAACAAAAAACCTTGGGATATAAAAGCTTTCTAGAAACCCTTGGGTGGGTTCTACATGAAACCCTCATCATCACTCACAACCATTTGCTTGTGAAGAACCCTTTTTGTAAGACAGGGTTCATCACGGGTTCTTTGTAAGACTGAGGGTTCCATGATGTTCTTCATGGATTGTTGAGATCCATGAAGAACTCTTTTGTCAGGGGTTCTTTGTACCATAATACAAACCCATTCCTGGAAAACCCTAACCCAGTGGATGGGTTCTAGATAAAAACCCTTGTACTTTAAAAAGGGTTCTTGGTTCTATTAAGAGCCCTTTTCATCCAAAGAACCCTTTTTGGAAGACAGAATTCTACAAGGATTGTTGTTGTTTGTTCTTTGTACCATAATGTAAAAGATTTCTTGGTAGAAACCCCTGGCTGGGTTCGTGCTAGAACATGGGAAAGTTTTGGAGAAAACCTCCAAACAAGGTTCTGGGTGGATCTATTACACCATAGAAGGGTTCTCTGTAGAATCTGCCTTTCTAACCTTTCACAGGTGGTTCTAGCTACGTATGATACTTTATATTAATATGGTTTTAGGTCAAACTTCCAAATTGAACCTTATAAAAGGTTCTGCCAGGAACCAAAAAGGGTTCTCCTTTGAAGACAAGCCTTAGACCCCTTTATGATTGTAGCTAGCACCTTTATTTCTAAGAGCATGTATATAAAAACCTGCATATCGCATTAATTTGCCCATTTTGTGAACATGGCTGCAAAGGTCATGTTGTTGCACGTGAATGAGCAGCACGAGCCTATAATGTATTTTTCCATTATAGTACAAAGTAAAGCTGAAGAGTGAGTGACACAAAAACACAAAAGAAGCTAGCAGCAGAGCACCGAGTGTCCAATTAGCTCCGGAAACAGAAAAAGAGACAGAGAGCGAGGGGGATCTATGTGGACCTTATTAGAGCCAGGCACTGACTGCTGCTCTCTGGAGAGCAGTGTTGTGGTGCAGATGGAGCTACTGGTCAAAGGAATTTAATGCTGGTCATGCACGCTGTTCACCTTTACAGACTGAGTCCCTGCAGGCCGGATAGGACAAGTGATACTTGCAAATGCGGCACCCGTTAGCTCTGAGTGAAATCAGATGAAAACACGCGTACTCGTAGTCACTCACTTTATAGTAAGGGCACATGAATTATCATGAATGAATGAATGAATGAAAGTGCATCCATTCATTTGTGTAGTACCTCAGGAGCTATCAGGAAATTAACAGTAATCTCATGCATGACTTGAAGGAGCAACATGTAGCAACTCGTCCGTGAATGTTCTCATTTGTCCAGGTCATTGTAAGCCAAAGCAAGATTAAATCGAAAGCAACTGGACTTGTTCAAAAAGCCTTTTTCTGAAGACGTTTCGCCTCTTATCCAAGAAGCTTCATCAGTTCATGCCTGTCAGACTAGTCAGAGCTAGTCTGTTAGTCAGCTAACAGCTAGTTAGCTAGTCAGAGTCTGACAGGCATGAACTGATGAAGCTTCTTGGATAAGAGGCGAAACGTCTTCAGAAAAAGGCTTTTTGAACAAGTCCAGTTGCTTTCGATTTAATCTTGCTATGTAGCAACTCACATTCAAAAATGAGTACAGCAGTGCAAATGGAGAGTTGGAGCCACAGACTGTATATTAAATAGGCTGAAATCGTTCTTTGTTGTGTCGACCCTGTGTTAGATACAGTTTGCCTACAAGCATGAACGCAGTACTGAAGACGCAATCCTCAGCATGTTGCACTCACACAAAAGCCTACATATTTACTGATTTTAGGTCAGCGTTTAATATGGTGCAACCCAGACCTGCTTGTGATGGTCAAGGCCACACAAAGTGACAGTCGGAGGTGATGATATTGTTAACACACTCACCTCACAACTTTGTTAAGTGCACTGGTTAGTTTTAGTTGCAACAACCACACCCCAAACAATTCATATCCAAATTTAACTCTGCACTACACCGTTAATATAATTCAAAATTTATTTAAATACTTTTAGCCTTACACTGTTTAAATGGAGTGCACACATTTTCGCATTGTAGGGTTTGAATGAGCAATTTTCTGTCTTGAGTTGTCTCTTCTGGGTGAAGCAAAAGGTGTGGCCAAGGGCAAGAGAACTGTTAAATCCTGTGGCCGGCTCATCAGGCAACACCATCTACAGCCATGTCAGAGGGGGGATTTGGGTTTAGTTTGTTATTCCTTTGTATTAGTTCTAGTTAATGTCCATTTTGTTTTCCACTTTTGTGCTAGTTGGTTTGGCCAAACCACTATATATGTTCCCTCATGTTTCATTTTGTTAGGTCAGTTTGTTCAGTTCACACCTTGTTTTGTTGCTGTAATTTTGAGCTTAGTTCTATTTCATTGCCTCACTGTTTGGTTCCTGATACTGTTCTTGGACAAGCTGAATGACATGAATGTCAAAACTACTCTGAATAGATGTTTTTATTCTTAAGTAGAAGGACACAAGCGAAGGTCAGTGAAACACGTTCAGAGATGAAATAGTGCGGTACAGGGGTCTCACAAAGTTGCGTGGTATCTCTCATACTTTTTACACTGCAAACAAATGACTGGAGGGAAGTACATCCCAATAATTATATTTATTACATTTGCAGATGATAGTTTGATTTTGACCCTCCTCCACAAGGACCTTTGCGGGCGATAAAGTTTATGACACAACGCGATGCAGAAATTCTCATCTTTTTAATGAACTGTTTCAACTATCGCCACTTCAAGCAGCCATTAGTCAAAGCTAATTGTTTTAGCATGTGGACTTGAAGGTAGCATGAATGCAAAGCATCAAATTAAACTAGGGTCTGTGAGTCAAAGCATTTTTTTTTTCCGAAAAATCCACACAGTTTCTTGCAGAGGCATAAAACGGGAATGGGAGTGTACGATATTGGTCTCCCCTACACGTGATTATGTTATTCATCATTGTTAAAGATGGCTTGGTCCCCACTTTATTTGAAGGGCCACAAACATAAAGAAGCATTGCTTAGTTAATCATGATTTCGACATTTCTGTGCCGCTGTGACTGGTTAGTTTTTTTGCCCTGTACCTTTAACTGCAGACTTACCTATGAAGAATACAAGAGCATCATTAATAACTCAAAAATCATGATTGAAATACCTCAGTTGTTGCATTAATTAGCCTGTTGTTCTTGCATTAACTCATGATGCATGAGATACTAGTAATCTTTGTATGTTCCTGGTGGTTCATGAAGTATCACATGAATCATTTAATGCTTTTTCTTGCATGAATTCATGATGATTCATGCACACTTACCATAAAATCTTACCAATATTTCTCAAACAAATGTGTCAAATGTTACAGTGGTGCCAGTATCATTTTACATGAACATGCAGCCTCACACTGCCCCCTGCTGGTGCACTGGGAGGAAACACTTCTTAACACTCATCCAAAGAAAAAATTAAATCAGTGGATTACAGAGGGTCTTTGTCAGTGGTGGAGAGTAACTGAGTAGATTTACTCGAGTATTGTACAAATACAAGGTGTACTTTACTTCAGCATTTCCATTTTAAGCAGCTTTATACTTCTACTCTGCTGCATCTCAGAGGCAAATATTGAACTTTTATGCTCCACTACATTTGTTCTGACAGTTCTACCACTTCATAAGCTACATAACTCTTCATAAACCCTCCTGGATTAGCTGTAAAAATGAATCGAGACAAAGCTGAAAACAGGGCTGTTTCTCTGAGCTCATGAAAAATTGACTTTTTAGAGATATGTGGATCTCGCAGGTCAGCGACGCAACATGATCTTAAGGAGTATGATGCATTCCTGCTGATTAAACTACTCATTGGTGTAAAAGTAGTGAAAATGAGCTCAACCTTAAACATCTACGGCAGTGAAATGCAACATACACATGAATGCAGCACCAATATTTATGAAGAAAACGTGTTCTGCTGGTCAATCTTCACTTTGATGAGAAAAAGGGGAAAAAAAATGATGAGACTCAGTTGTTCTTACTTGTGAGTTTAATACAAAAAAAAATCTGACGTCAGAGAAGATAACATTCACTGTTTCTATGTCTCACGTCATACAGAATCATGAGTCATCATGGCACCAGACAGCAGGGCATCAGATAATATGAGCAGCTCTCAGTCGATGTCATTTTTCAGTCAATATCGCAGAAGCTGTTGGGAATTTATCCAACATATATCCACATATCTGCAGCTCCAGACACACACAGTCTGCATAGTAAGTGTGCCATGAGTGAAGTGCAGATGAGATATCAATCTAAAAACATTATAAAACACTGTGGGGTCTATTTCCTCAGTTACTTTAGTGATGTAATTTTCTCTTTAATCTCCTGATATCTTTATTTACATTTCTTGTATTTTAATTGACAGTAAACACAGTAAAAACATTTTGACTGACAGGGACTATTTTTCCTGCAGAATGAGTTCTTTTACTTTTGATACTATAAGTACATCCAACAATTTACCTGAAGAAATCAAACAGGCTACATCACTAGAAAATTTTTACATCTCTTGTGTCTCTCTTTCTGAATAATCAATATGTTTCTGGATTTTTTTCTTTCCACTTTTGCCATTTAACAATTTTAACTCTATCTCACTCACCAGTGTTTTCATTGTTATCTGATTTATTTAATCTGATGCAATAATAATCATAATCATAATCATAATCATAATCATAATCATAATTTCTCTGTGTAAACACATTGTAACCTGTTTAAGAAAAGTGCTGTACAAATATTGTTTATTTTTCGATTTGATTTAATGTATTTTATTTTATTTTACTTTACCATTCTACATTTTGCTGATAAAATATAGGCCTACATACTTTTACATTAAGGTTTTGAAGATTGGATGATAATAATCATAATCATAATCATAATAAAGTTTGTTATTAATTTATTTAATTTTATTTTATTTGACAGGGAAGACAGGTAGGCATTGTTGAATAAAAAATGGAATCCATGCCATGTATGAAGGACTTCCAGCTGTAGCTAATTTGCAATCTTTATTATATTATTATCATTATACATTTTGCTAACTTAAGTGAAATTTGAAAATTGAGTGCAGGACTTTTATTTGTAACTTGACCTGAATACTTCATCCTCCACTCAAACAGTCGTGACTGGTCAGACTCCTGCTGCTCCTACATGATATTATCAGGTTTTTCCATATGGGAGAGTGATGCATTCAGGCTCTGCATGTGCTGAGGTGTTGCAGCCCCTCTGTCTCCTGCTGTTATTCACACAAAAGGCCGAGACGCGTGTCGACCCCTCCACACCGCACACGAGCCTGACTCCATCATCTTCCTCAGCGGGCGGTGACAGGAGGGCACGTGTTTCTTCACACCTCACACACACACACACACACACACAGAGAGAGAGAGAGAGAGAGAGAGATGGCTGCACAGACTCAGGAGATACTGAGAGGTGAAGGAAGGGTTGAAGAGTTCAACTTTTCATCAACAAGGGGTTAACTGACCAGACTGAGCTATAACTCGTTCTTTCATTTAAACACATCATCTTATTAAATAGAACTACACGTCACTGACAAGATATTTCTATTGTCTATGCTCAAACTCTTAGAGGAGAAATCTGTAGTCAAATCCGTTGTTTCACGTTAATTAGAGTTCAAATTCATGCCGAATGTTCGCCAAATGAGTAAGTGTCCGTTTCTGAGTCGTAAGAAATTATTATCATATTTTCCAGAAGGAGCAGATGTTCATGATGGTTAAATTGAACAATATGTTAATGGAGTCTGGCAGGCAGGAGGCAGTCACTGAACTCGAATTCCAGTGGGCATTTTCTCAGCAGTGGGCTTTTGCTTGAAAACAAAACCGACGATTGACAGTGCAGAGAGCAGGTATTCCTAAAGACTGTTTAACATCACAATCAGGTTTATTGTCAAGAAGGTTTACACATGTAGCATAATATGAATTACGTAATCAGATTACAAAAACAAGTAACTATGATCAATCCAGATTACAATTGAAAAGTTTATATTTAGATTTCTAGTTATATTGCCAAAGATGACTTTTTTTAAAAAGATTTTTTATTACATCTTCCAAATATGGCAATTTTAAAATCGATGACACTTTTCATTATAAATATTAACCTAATAAAAAGAGCTCCTGGCCTCAGGGTTTCTTCTAAAAGAAAGTAATGTGGAAAAATGTATTTTATTTGCAAAAAAGTTTTGGGATGTTTAATAAGATTTTAAAAAAAGTTGAACTAGGCTGATACTTTTTTTTTTAGTAGATTCGTGCCATATTTTCAATGTTTAGTTTTTGAAGCAATCCTACCGTATACTCCAAAAGTATCAGATTATATTACATTTTAGATTACGTTGCTACAAAAAATGCCATGTAATTTGTATTCAGTAACTGACTACATTCCAAAGTAATCTAGCACAATCCTGGGATCAAGTACTGCAGGTGAAGAAACACAAATAGAAAAAATAGAACACTGACAAAAAAAAACAACAAAAAAACAAAACAAAAAACAAACAAACAAAAAACAATAAGGTATTGAAAATAATTTATTTAAAATATGTTATTTACATGAAAGGGCTTTACAGTTTTGTGCAGAGATGGACAAAGTATTCACCTGAGAAAGTTCACAGCGTACAGTTTAAGAACATTTGAAATGTGCAAGATGGAAATGTAAATGGTGCTTGTATTCATACATATTTAGATATTAAAGATGCACACATATTTACATCGTACGAATACACAGAAATAAGAGATATTACTAATAAAAGTTAAGCAGACTACAAATTTAAGCAACATGAATGAATGAATGAAGTATAAAAATGAAATTAACAAAAGAAAATAATACAGTTCATGCTTCATATGAGCCAGTCTCTCAAGTAAAATATGTTTTTTTTAAATTCTACATTCAAGATTACGAAAGAAAGTGACCATATGGTTGGAGTTTGCTAAAGTGTGACTTCGCACCTCACCACCGTGGCGCATGGAGACACTTTGGAGACGCGTGAAAGCGCAATTTGGCACCGGCTGCCGGGGCCCTGATAAATAGGAGGTTCCTGCTCTCATGCGGTCACACATCCTCTGAGGACTTCACGCAGGACGGATCACTAACAAGAAACCATGGAGACTTACGCTGTCAACAGTGGATTAACTTCTGTTTTTACTGGAAACCATGTCACCCAGCAGCAGTCCGGTGGTTTGTGGAGACCGTGGACTGGAACAGAGGACAAAACTGCCGCACACGAGGTGAGTTTGAGACTTGAACTTTTCAGGGTTTTAAGGTTTAAACGTGCGCAATTTAAAGGATAAAAGTCTGACAAGATCGTTTTGTTTTAACTTTCAGGCTCGATCTATTCATGGAGACCTTTCAGCTGCAAAACACACCAAAACTCCTCAGGTCGTTCACCCAGTGAAGTAAGTAGAGTTCTGTTGACTAATTTACCTTCAATTCTTCTCGATTATTTCTTTGTAAGTTCGTCTTATTCATTTTTCGTCCTCTCTTTGAAGGTTGTTCTGGCCAAAATCCAGATGTTTCGATTATCTGTACCAGGACGCAGAGATGCTCCTGCGCAACTATCCGGTACAAGCGACCATCTGCCTGTACGAGGACTCCAGCAGCGATGAAGACAGCGATGAAGAAGAGGAGGAGATGGAGAAGGAGCTGAACTAAAAGTGGCTCTCTTTAACTGAAGCCTTCGAGCTGTTGTATAATGTGATAATTTATCTTAACTTATTTACTGTAAATATGTAAATAGACCTTTTTCCACTTCTATTTCTATATCAAACAAGAATGTAAATGCTTAAGTTATTCCTTTAACGTTTCTACCTCTTTTGTATTTTGCTGAAAAACGCAATAAAACACATAAAATGAATGATGCTGTCTGGGGCTTTATTGTTGGTTTCATTCAGGAGGTTTTTCTGCAGTCAGTGGCAGACTTCTCTTGCAGTTGTTACAAAAATAAACTGAAAAAGAAACTACACCGCTGGCAGCGACAGGAACAAACAGTGTTTGAGGGAAGAGAAAGAGTCCCCCCGACTGGGACTTTGAAAAACACTTTTTAAAAGTCTGTGTGGACCAACAGCGACATCAGACACCAGGTTTATTTGATATATGAGTATAACATCTGATTTTTCTTTGTAGCGTCTCCATAACTGATCTCATTTTTTGGAGCTAACAGACACGTGTGGGCTTATAGTTGCTTAATCTATTTTTAAGTTTTGTTTTCATTAACTATACGTCCAGTTTATGTGACACATCCGCCTGCGTGTGGCTGCTGAACAGCTCTTTTCCCATGGGGAAGTGCAAGTTGGTTAACGCACCATTTCCTGCGCCTGGAGTGTGTAAACCTCGTGACACGTGAGAGGTGTCAACCGTGACAGGAGAGCATGAAGATCTGCACTGAGATAGTCACAGGGGAAATGTTTGTGACCTCCAGTGAAACGAGCACTGTAGGGAAAAATCATTCACAGTGTCACAATAATCCTTTTCTTCTTTCCATGTGGTTTTGTGGTATGAGAGTCACTTTAGGACAGGCTGTTCAGAAAAGCCATGCTACAGTGTTTTCTTTCCTCTGCTCACAGGATAGAGCATGAGTGAATGAATAGATGAATGAATGCTTCATTTTCACAAATCTAACCAAACCGGAGTTGGACAAAACAAGACATTCAGGCCCGTATTAACACATTAGGGGGGCCCAGGGCAAAAATTAGGCGTTGGGCCTCTTTGACCTCTTGTTCCAGCTGCTGGCTGTCAGTGAAAATCTGCACTCAAGTACAAATACTGTCATATTACTGAAATATTACTTAACTACAAGTAAAACTACCGGTATACTAAAAAATATACTTAAAGTCAGAGTAAGCAGGATTTGTCCGAGCTGTTAGTTAACGCATCAGGATGTCAAATGCTAACATTTTGCTTTGATAAAGCATCCGGAGCGCAGCAAAACAATGAGAAAAAAATAAGGAAATACAGGTAGAGTCTGACCACATATGCATACTTGAGTATGAGTAAAATTACAGACTAGAAAAAGTGCCCAAAAATGACTTAATTACAGTAATTTGAGTAGTTGTAATACATTGCTTCCACCCCTGCTCGCTGTGCATTGTGTCTGTATTCTGCTAACGAGGGTACCTGCAGATCCAAGAGGTATGAATTTGGTTTTAACTTAAAATAAAATTTTAAGTTGACAGGATTTGAAAAGTCAAGCTGAGGCACTTTTGTAATGATTCAAGACAAACTTTCTACTCAAATAAAGCTGATATGAATTAAGTTGCACTTGAGAAAAAATGCTCAATAAGCTCAAGATTAATACTGATCATGCTTCTGTTAAAACTTAATTTTGTGAGCTGATTGAACTCTGTACAGTACATTCATTCAACTCATCATTTCAAGTTAAAAGACTTCAAGTTACCCCTGACAACATTATAACTTATCTAGAGATCTAGTTAACCACCAGAACTACTTTTGGCTCAAAAATGCTTTTGCAGTTAATATGTACAATATGCATATGTACATATTAATACAGTATATGCATCCTGCAGGATTTACATTGACAGTGATGGATGACATTTTCATGACAAAAGCAGAGTGGATTTTAAACTTTAAATATGTATTTTATCATTTAGATAAGTGCATGTCTTAACTTGCTGTCCAATCCCAACACAACTTAGTGAACTTTGGTGAACTTTGTAGTTTCAACCTTTCAGACACATGCAGCCTTTTTCTTTTCCCAGGAGCTGGTGTGAATTTAGGTGTGAAGAATACACACCTGAGGGAGTGAACACTGTTCAGACTCATGTTTGACCTCTGTGGACACGTTTTGAGAAAACAAAAAGTTTGTGGTTTTAATTAAATGAAAATTCACCATGTGAGGAAAATACAGTATAACAAAAATAAATGTATAGAACTGATTGAGAGTCTGTCTACAAGACAGAGCCTCAAGATTTAATAATTCAGGACTTCATTAAGTATTTCAGTTGATACTGTAAAGTCGTGCATATCACAAAACATTTGCAGTTCATTAAATGACTGCAAACCAAATAATAAAGCGAACCAGGGGCCAGGGCCTGTGGGTGTCTGGGACCCTGGAGCAGCTTTCTGATGAATTTCTAACCTGCCCAGTTAGTAATTCAGCCTTTGTAAGAACAATACTTTAATGCAATGCTGCAGTATGAATAGAGTTTATGTAGATATGAAGATACTGCCACGCAGAAGTGAAGAGTTTTATTGTTTTAAAGTAGCAGCACGTTCAGAGTGACTTACTCTGGTGGATGTAGCAGATATTTACATACAGTATAGTTGGATTTTAAGCCACAAAAAACTCGAGCAGGTGAGCCTGATGCCCTTATTCTGAAGTTTCAAACATGTTGTTTGAATGTGATGTTATGGTTAAGAGCATCCATAAAACTGAGAAACACGAGAAAAATATAAATAAACATGACAGCAAATACTACAAGTCAAGAAGCATCAAAATTTGACAATAACATGAAAAAATATCATGAGACGATAGAAGAAAATATGAACAATGTGACCATTCAGTCAGTCTGTGCTCAGTATTTCTTTTATTGCAAATTATTGTTTCAACAAAGACATTTTGCATCTCTGACCTCATGACTTGAACTCTTCAACTGACCCCGGCTGGTGCCAGCGTTTTCGAGCCTTTCCGTGGGAACCCTCGGGATCACCTTTAGGTGTTTTGCAGGGTGCAAAGTTTGCACACCTCTCTAACGTGAGACATGGTGGCCTCTGAGTGCCCTGCCACTGAG
>JAJHUR010094877.1:2446-29567 GCA_027495735.1 Lutjanus campechanus | reverse complement strand
AAGTAGGCCTACAATATGAAAATGAACTTAAACAAGCTTGAAACTGGCATGAGATCCATCACACTTGGCAATGAGTCACCGACTCTGAATCTCCTTCCTGGTGCTGCTGCTTTTAAGAATGATCTGACTTCTTACATTTTAGAGACAGCAGCCAATAAGTTCTGCATTTATCAGGAATATTTTCAAAAAATCAAACTCAGGAGACAAAAACAAGTAAACACAAACACCATGAATAAAGTATAATGCGAATCTGACAGGTTCATGTATCACAAACAGTCAAAACTCTGGGCTTCCATGAATTTAGCAGAAAGTATGTTTTCCAAACAAACCAGCTCTTAAATGTGTTACCACGCAATGATGGTGCAACCCTGACAAAAAATATTCCTGTTCTGGCACCAGTAGTTGGTTTGAGTTGAATACTCTGTATCAGTTACAGTTTATGATGCTGTTAGCCGTTAGTCACATCTGTGTGACCAAGCAAATATTGACTGGCATCTCTCTGTTTAATGCCCTTGCTAGGCAATTATCTCTTATTTTATTATATCTGTTTGTGATTGTAGATTTGTTATTTGTTTATTTTGTTTTTCTGTGATCAGTTTAGCTCTATAGCCATTTCACTATCCGTCTGAGGCTAATGTGTTGCTAAGACAACATTCCAAGTCGCTGTTAAAGGAGCAATATATAGCCACTGAGCGTGCAGAAATTAGTGCAGCAGTGCAAATAGTGATTTGGAGCCTTAGGCTGTATATTAAATTGGTTATAATCCTGTTTAATATGTGATCAATGGTTGAAGCAACCACCCGGTCATACCCAGACATGGCAGAGTCAGGCAAGTTGCAGGGACTCCACAGGAGTGCAGGGTGCATGCAGCCTCATAAATAGACAATAACAAATGGTGACGAGTCCTCCACTGTAAGTTGATCAGGTGTTAATAACTGTCATTGGTCTGTCAAAGCAAAGTTAAACCCGTTATCCTGAACATAAAAACCCCTGTTCTGAAATAACACACTCTGGACAATGAGTTAAGTGGCTGCCTGTCTCACTGCCTTCTTGCGAGTCATAAAAACATATTTACTCATTCTGCAAAAATTCTGCATTAATTTGAACTCTGACGAATATGAAACAGGCAGACAAAAGAGTAATGGTCCAAAATAGACATTTCAAATGGGGACACCACAGCGGTAATATTCATGTCAAGTGAAGTGAGTATTTCAGCCTTGATCTCTAATAACACATCATGGTCATTTTATGGTTTATCACAATAAATATATTACAGATTTCTCCTTTAAATTACTGTTGGCCTAACATGTATTTTATTGTATCACTCCTATGGACTAGATTATTTTACTGTGTTGTTCTTCTGATGGTGACTTGATGATCTTTTTGGTGGTGATGCTCTGTTTGTGTATATGTTTATGTAACTAATTAAACACTTAGTGTATAATTTTGTGAATCCAGTTTTCCTTTTATTGTATTAATTCTGAATCAGTTGTCCAATACTGTTTTTACTGTAAAAGCTTCAAAGCCCAACCCCTGTCTATTAGTTTTATTGACAGTGTGATTAGCTAGCTGCATAGCTGTGCAGCTACAGACATACAGAGAACTGAATATCAGACTAAAGTAGCAGAAAATGATTGAACCATTGACCAATAAAGACCTGGCCTTAATCCAATAGTGCAACATTTTTATCCTATTTAAAGGGCGCAATGTTCAGATTGTAAGATACTAGGCATGGCTGGTATAAAGACATTGTGGTATACCAGGGTATTAAAACATCCCAACTGTATTATTTTCAATACTGTCATAAATACGGACACTCCTCTTTCTATAAAACTGACAGGGAGATGCTATATTGTAGTGTGAAGCTTACACCACCAGGGGTCAGTCTTTGCTCGTCAGTGCAACTGAGCAGACAAACATGGCGTGCCGGGGATAAAGTTACTGGACTAACTACTGAAAAGGAGGAGAAATGCTTCTGCATTCACCCCGATGATAAAGGTAAACTAACAAACACCGCGGACTAGTGACAGTAAGAGTAGCGTTTTTGTCATGAGTGTGTAACTTTAGCAAGTGTGAGAGAGGGCAAGTGACAAGACAAATTACAGTCAGTGATGGCAGAGACTGACGGTGAATGCGCGCTGAGTGGAGGAAGAGCTGAGCAGAGAATTTGCCAGTCTGGCAGTAAATGAGCAGCGATGGCACTGTAAATGCACAATGAGGATTTGAATTTGAAAGCAGAGCTCCAGAGTGTGTGTGTGTGTTGTTCCCAGCTGTGGCAATAGTGTTGCTTTGACGATCAACTCCGCCTACGTTAAGGGAGTACCACAGTACAGTGGAGTACAGTTAGCTGCGCAGTTTTACCCAGGTTTTACACAAATACCGCCATAAAAACATATACCCCAGTATGATATCAGGAAGGTATGAAATAATAGATACCGCACAAGCCTGTAAGATACAACTCAGAACACACATACACACTTTTCACACTGTGCTCCTCCTCAGTGAAATATCAGTGTCTTTGCTCATACTGTTAAATGTATTGTTCATGGGACAAAGGATGGACAGTGGAGGCAGATTAGCAATCCATTTCCTCAGCAGAAAGCCATTCGTTTCCCCAGCTTGCTGAATACACCTCATAAAGAGCAATGCATCAGGTGCAGGTGCACCTGACTTTTTAAGGTAATAGGAGATGTCACCCAGATTGGTTGCCTTGTTACATCCAAAACGCACCTATAATTTAATAAGAGACTAAATACAATTTGTGTCCAGATCATACACTGTTTTCTGGCAAAGGTAGAGTTGGACCCACCCTGAATGCATTTCCATACTTTCTGTACTGACGATAATGGCTACTATTGTACATTTTGAAAGGTAGTTAAGCAGTCAAACAGAATGTGTTGTACTTCAGTAAGAAGCATCGCACAGGCACCCCCACTGCACAGACTTCGTCATTCAGAGGTCATTCCACTGCTGCTATCCTGCTGTCCCCATTGTTGGAAGCAGATACATCATTATCTCTTTCAAAATAACTTCCTGTCCTCCTCTCCATCCCTCTTTTCTTTTTTTTCAAAGCCGTCGCTCTTCCAAACCCTTCCAGCCATGACCATGATGTCTTCCTAAAGCTCTCATCTTTCTCTGTCTCTCTCTGTTTCTGCTTCCATGCTCTGCCTCGCTGGCTGCACAGTTGGCAAAATGAATAGGCACACTCATTCAACTAGCGCCTCTCTGTTGGTCCACTGCCCTAGGTGGCAGCGCCGGGCACCCAGCCTAGTCTGGCTCAGTCTAGTCTGGTTTCCACTGCGGAGCCAATCGGGATCTGCCAGGCCTTACTCATGATTCACATCGTTTGCTTTCCCCTCGTTCCCCAACATTATTTCTTTGAGTCATCTTTTCATCTTGCTGCCAGCTGAGATGCTTAGCCAGATGGGCAGATTTTCCAGTAAACAAGTCACAGTTTTGATCTTGCGTTGTGATATTATGGAGTCGACCTTGGCGCTGCCAAAGTGCACCTGGCCCAAATGGACCAAGTTTGCTACTGTGGTATGAGCAATGTTTGGTTTTGACTGTTTTGTCTCTGATGTATTATATATAGCCTATACTGTTGAAGCAGGTTACTCTGACATACTGTGGTCTACAGCAGTCACTGATATGAAGCCTTGATGCTGCCGTTCCACTTGATTTGAGTGGATGTTTAATTTAGTTTGAGCTTCTGTGCATCCACAAAGATTGGTGCTGCATTTTCACCACTTTTCCCGTGCTAAATGACAAATGACCCTTTGCTTACCACCCCCCACACACATACGCATAGTTACTGTTTTTACACCTGCCAAGTTTTCAATCAATGTAGTTTCAATGTAGTTTGCAATGAAAAGGAAGGCAGATTTACCACTCCAAAATGTGTGGTAATTTTTGAAACAATGGTTCCTTCACTTCAAAGACATGAAGTAAACAGAAGCAGTGTGTCATTTTTAGTTGGTGACAGACTGTCTTTCGCTAATTTAGTATTTGTAGTTAGTCAGCCAATTAACATTAACTCTCCTAGGTGGTAAAATCTCTCTTTGGCTGCATTTTAAAATCTCATATTAGAATGAGAAACCTGAAAAAGGGTCTTAAATATTGATCCCTATTCAGGGGATCACACAAACACAGAGCCATTTAATGCTGAAAAAATAAATATAATAATCTGTCTAAAAGACATGAAAAACCAGCCACAGCTTTGTTCTTGTATTATAGGATTGAGTTGGTTTCTACCATTATTATAGGACAGCGATGTTTTTAATAATAGTCGTCCGACATTGTTATTTATTTTAAATAATACTGTTTGTTCAGATGTCTGTTATAGAAATGCATAATAAGTTACTTGGGCAAGTGACACAAAGGTAAAGATTTATGATTTATTGTTGGTATTTTCAAGTGGTGTGATTCATTTTTAAATAAGTAATAGATTTTTAGGATAAGGACAAGATCAGTTCCTCAAATTCAATTCACAGCAGGACACAGCCATTTCGTTGTTGTTGTTGTTGTTTTTGAGTTTTATTTGAAGCTTTTTCTTAAAGCAGTGAGAAGAATCGACAGAAAACAATCAAGTGACAAGTACTTTCAGAAGAAGTGCAGAAGAAAAAGAAATAAACAAAATGAAATAAAATGCTGCTCTTACGAGTTCTTAAGGGTGCTGTGTGTTCCATCTTAACAAGGACCACGAGAAACCAGCTTGGTGAGTTGCTCATCCTCCTCCAGCCTTGTTGAGGTGAACAAGAAATGGCTCCCAGGTAGAGGAAAATATTTTAATTCAACTGGTTTCTTTTGGCAACAGTCATCCTCAGCCTCGGATGACTGACATGTATGTGTGCAGGGATTAAACAATTATGATCTAAAACATACAAAATGAACAAGACGTTCTGACCACAAGACCGACCCAACCTAGGGAGAAAAATGTGTTACGGCCACCGCTGTGCCCATCTTCTGTGTGTGTGATGTTTTGCTGTGTAGTTTAACTCTGCCTATTCCATTCCATGTGCGTACTTCTGTCAGAGCCTGATGCCGGGTGTATATACTGTACCTGTTGGGTAACCTGTGTGTAATTTTGTGCACAGGTTATCAATCTTCAGAAACACCTTCTGATATCCTGCTGTGCGCTGCAGGTGCAAGGCGCGGGACGGGGCAGGATTCTCAGACTAAGTGAATTAGTCTGGTGATGCCAGGCTACCTCAATATGCACAAAAATCCCAAATCTTGACAGGCCTGCCCTGTTTCATTACAGTTTCTGTGTTACTGAAATGCTTTTGGGAAAATGCATGCCTTTATCTTTCACCACCACCTCCCTCTGAACATTTGGTCTGTTCTGGTTCCACACAAAGAGGTCACGACACGTTCTGAGCGAGCCAGTGTCTACTGAAGACATCTCTAGAGTCTAACTGGCACTGCCAAGACACGGCAGCACTGTCAACACGCACTACACTCTCTCTGTCTCCCTGGTCATTCTTTCCCAGCCTTCTCTTACCCCACTTGCTCTGCCTCTTTCTCTCACCCTCGTCATCCTCCTCCCTCCTCACAAACCTCATCATGTCTTTTCTTGTCTGTCAATAAGTGTGACATCACTTCTGTTGTTTGTTCTTTCTGTCTTCTTGTCCTTTCTTTCTCACTGTCTTGCCTCTCTTTGTTCCCAGCGTTTAGTTCTGGCAGATACTGTGTTGGCTGTGACGTGGTTCATTGTTTGCAGTTCTGATAAATTTAAATTTGTTATGATTGGTGTTTGTATGGGATTCTGGGCTCGTGACAGGTAACAGTCAAAGGCTGTCATTGCTATTTAAGGTCATGTTGTGTTGCAGGGTAACAAGTGGCAGCAGTAACATACTGTCATTTCTATTCTCCTGTTCTGTCCCATTTGATTGTTGTTGGCTCTGCTGTTACACTCTCACAAAGAACGGTTCAAAAAGGTTCTTCCTTAAGGGCTGAGAACCATTTTTGAAGAAAGGGTTTGTCAAGCATTCTTTGTAAGACTAAGGGTTCCATTAAGAACCCTTTTTTATCCAAAGAACCCCTTTTGGAAGAGAGAGTTCTTCAAGGACTCTTTTGTCTTTTGTCAATGGTTGTCATATAAAAGGGTTCTCAGTAGAACCTCCTGGGTTGGTTATAGATAAAACCCTGGGAATATAAAAAGATTTCCACTTGAGTATTAGTAGTGCTAGCTTAAACCCATAAAATTCATAGAATATAAAAAGGTTTCCGGCAGGACCCTAGAGTGTTTTCTAAAAAGGTTCTCTGTAGAACACCCTGGGTGGGTTTTTGTTGGCATCCCTGTAATGGTTCTGGATAGAGCCCTCACAGAGGGTTCTGGGTGGAAGCATTACACCATAGACGGGTTCTCTATAGAACCTCTCCCAGGGGGTTCTGGGTGAAAACTTTTACAGATGGTTCTAGGTATAAGCCTTTATGTGTTCTAGATGGAACTCTCTGAATGTTTTTCAGTGGAAACCTTTATAAAAGGTTCTATCAGGATCCAGAAAGGGTTCTCATATGGGGACAAGCCCAAGAACCCTTCATTGTTCTAGTTAGCACTTGTATTTCTCAGAGTGTACCTTGTAATTAAAACCATTATTCTTTGGTGTAAAACTTTATATCCCTCTTCATGGTCCATTATTTTATTGTTGAGTTTTATAATGTTTGGTGTCAGATGTGTAGTTTGGCCCTCTCCTGACTTGTTTATTTAATTTCTGCCCCGTTTTTGCTGTAGTGGTTATTTTTCTTGTTTTCGTTGCCGTGCAAAGTGAAGCATGCCGCTGCCCTGCCCTGTGATGTCCTAGGCAAGGTGGTACGGGGTGTGTGTCTGTGGGGTGTCTGCAGCAGTGGTGTGTTGCGTAAACAGTCTCAACACAGATGGTGCAGCATGCCTCTACACATGGCAGGTTCACAGCCCGGGGAGCTCACCACCCTCCTCCATTCCTCCATCTCTCTGTCAACGTCTGTCACTCTCTGTGTTACTTTCTGTCTTCTGCACCTGCTGCCCCTGTCTCTATAGGTCTGCATTGCTGTCTGTCTATCAGTCTGACTGTGTCTCTGTCTCTGTATGTGTTGTCCTGATACTGGTAACCAGTCCTGCACACACTGCACTTAATGAATAATTCCAGTTTATGAACACCTGGGCCTTACTTTAATAGTTTTGGCCACAGTTTGTACTTGTCATAATAATACTGTATCCACCAGAGTAATTGCTGAGACCAGGAAATGCAGCAACACTGCTAACACTTCATTTACAGATAAAAGCAATTGTAAGTGCACCCAAAATGTTGGTGCTATAGTAACCCCGCATTGATTTGGAAAGGGACAGCAAATTACTACAAATTGGTTTTGCCAGTTATGTTTTTGATGGAAAACGTTACTGCTGCCTGAATTATGTTCAAAGCCTTCGTTTATTCAGTAAAGTGCTCCATTTTTGTACCGTGCACAAGTTGTATGGAGGTAGTCAGTGGATGGATTAATGTGTAAAGCACAGGGCTTTGACAACAAAGACCATTGTTTCATCCTGTCCTGCATGCCAATATGTTTAGGCAACAAAAGTACTTTGATTAAAAATTGTGGTTTTACTTGCATGTTTAAGAAGTACACATAATATTTGAAAGACCACAATCATTCCCTAACTTTAACCAAATAGTGTCTAAACAGAGGCCTTTTGTAACCCTGCAGTAAAGAAGACCTGTTATGACATCAAATGAATCAAATAATGCCAGGATAATCAAGTGTGATTATAGATAACATGTTGGCATTCCCAAAGCAAAAGAGATGTGATGAGTAAGACAACAGTGTTGGCATTTTTAAAGATTATTTTTGGGCATTTGCCTTTACTTTGATAGGGACAGCTGAAGATATGACAAGAAAGGGGGTACAGAGAAATAGGGGATGACGCAGCAAATGGGTCACAGGCAGGAGTCAAACCGGTGGCTGCTGCAGAGGACCAGTAGCCTCCGTACTTGGGGGCACTCGCTGTACCAACTGAGCTTTACGGGTGTCCCAACATTGTTGGCATTTTGTCACTGTAATCGTATTAAACAGTCCAGGTTTCGAAGAAATGGATTGAAATTCAGTTGAAATCTACAATATGTGTAGTCACCAGTTTTCTATTTTCCACTTTTTCTGCTTTGGTCTGCTTGTCGACAGTGATAGACAAATAAGATGAGGAAATGGAAAAAGTGGGAGGTTGTTTGCTTTCACAGCAGATTTTATAACCTGAGATCTATCAATTTTAGGGAGGCTGTTTCATATACTGTTTGGTTATCCTTTGCACACGTTTATATTTCATTTCATTTTGCATATTCAAATATTCCACATATGAACCTCAGGAATGGTATGGAGAGCTAAATAAACATCTCTCCTACCAAGGGTGAACTGTAATTTATGATATCCAATGATCCAAACTAGCCAGAACAGCTTTCAATCTTGCGCTGAATTTTCCCAGATACATCCAGAAAGTGGTGTTTTCATTTTTATCGATGGCACTTTAAAGCAATCAGAGCAGTGCTGCTATTTCCTTCCTGCAATGGAGGAGTGAAATGGAGGGATGGAGTTAGAGGGTGGGAAGATATGAGAGGAGGAGGAGGAGGAGGAGGATGAAAAGAGTGAAAGTAGGACAGAGACATGACTGACTGTTACAGCCTTCTGGGTAGTTTGTAGCCGTGTAGCTGGTCTTGTGTTGGACCTGATGGGGAAGTTCTGCTCCCCAGTTCAGTGAACACGGTGTGTTACAAACCAATTCAGCCAATTCAGCACAGGTGTCCTGCAGTTATGGATAGGGAATTAAGTTTTCTGTCGAGTGACAACTTCTCCTCCACCACAACTTGCCAAGTCCGATCAGATGCTGTTGAGACAGATCTTTTATTTTGTAGCTGACACTTCGACTAAGACTATTGGAAAAAAAGAATAAAAGGCTCCCATAAACCATTTGGAAGCAACAAAAGCCACAAAGATTAATACAAAACAGCATGTATTATATAACACCCATTATTGAGTACTGGAACAAATCGTGTCCCACCAAACAAAACCTGAAAAATTATTAGAAAGAACACTTGTATTCCTTTTTTTTGTGAAAAGTTATTATTTACAGATTTATAAATATGAAATATATGTAATTTATGAAATGTTTTAGTTTGCTTATTTTTTTTATTTTATTTCTAAACTTGCACCCTTGCTTCAGTTAAGAATTCACAACTTGTGTTAAAGGCCTTCAAAATCTAAAAATATCAATAAGTACTGATAACATAGGTGTAAAAATAATTAACTTTGTTTTAAAATAGATTTTTGTATGAAAATGTTGTCTCTTTAATTTTGTGTCCCACATCTCCGTAAACTGAAAAGGTAATACTGCCCAGGCACTGGTAAATCTTCTGTTTTTTGACAAATTCATTTAATGATATTGCATCAGATGTGTCTCAACCATAACATATCAACTCTGTAGCCCTTCTAAATCAAAGTTAAATAAGAATTATGGTTGTGTATTTTGATTAGCATTAAGAGAACTCTTAGCAAAATAAAATGGCTACTCACTTCAGCTACACTGTAAAATGAAAAAAGGTAACATTTTGTTTATTTTGTTTTTGTCCATAAGACGTCAACTCTCTAAGATTTTCTGTCTGACAGAGTGGACGTCTACATTTAATGAAAAAATGTAATCAAAAAAGAGAGGTGGGCCCATTACAGGGTTTAATAACCAAGAGTTTGATATTATAAAATATATTTTCATAATTGAAGAGTAAATATCAAGACCCCATCAAAATGTGGTTTGTCCCAATTCTGATGAGTGAAAAGGTATTATTACACTTTTTTCAAGAGTAAGAGAAGGAGAACTCCTCAGTGCGTATTTATTATGTTCTAGTCCAGGTTTTCGGTGCCTGGCCAGAGCAGAAAACACAGTATGCATCATCATACACACATTTGACCTTGTTCTCTGCTCTACCAAAGGGAATAAGGAATAAGATAACTTGGTGGTTATTTATAAGCAGGAAATATATCAGCTCAACAACCAAAGCACTGAATCATGTGAAGAATTGTTCTGTCTGCAGCCTACAGTGACTTTAGAATCTAGTTTTGAATAATGTATTTCTAGTCAATTTATCACTTAACCACTAACAATAATTTTGATAGATTACTTCTTGAAGTCAAGGCAAAAATGCCAAATATTTTTTTGATTCCAGCCTCTCAAATATGAGTGTAATTTTATATAATTTTAATTGGATATATTTGGGCTTTGGCCTGTTGGACAAAGAAAAAGTAATTTGAGGAGTTCACCAGGACTCTCTGATTGGGACTAGGGGTGCAACTAATGAATACTTTCACTGTTGATTCATCTGTGGATTATTTTTTTCAATTAATCAGTTAGTTGTTTGGTCTATAAAATCTTATAGATAAATACTTACAAATGTCACTCAGTGTTTCCTAAAACCCAAGATGATGTCCTCAAATGTCTTGTTTTGTCCACGACCCAAAGATATTCGTAAAGGAGAATTTTTAAAAAACTGGTAAATATTCACACTTTTTTCATCTCTACACTTAATGTTATTTTCTGATATTTAATCTACTAAACAATAAATTGAACAATAATCAGATTTTTAAAATGTATTTATTTTATCATTTTCATGGCACCCTCAATGCCCTCACACATATAGATGCAACCTTTTCAGCTAAAAATGACACCATGGATATGTCTTAAGGGGGTGGTCGAGTGAGCTAGAGAGTCACTGAAGTGAGGGAGCAGTGTTAGAAACCACCACACTAATCTAGTGGGTCATAGGTGGTGAGATTTTTATTTATTTATTTATTTTAGGACTATGGCTGTCATGTAACCAATATCAGCATAATTTCATATTTGCACATTTAATATGGTCATTTTGATTTATATAATATAACAGAGGATAAGCTTATTTTGACTCCCGTCTACTATGATTAAGTGATGATACCTTGTGTTTGTCTCAATATAAAAATATAATAAAATAAATATAATGTAATAACAGATAATAGAGCATAATATAGTGCAGTATAATATCGTATAGGGTAAAGGATATAGTATATGTTCAGTTGTAGTAATAGTAGCTCAACATGATATATTTTTAGCATAATATAAAACAAAAAATATTCAAATCTATAAAAATCAGGGGAGGAGAGTACTGTGAAGGTGTCAACTGTGCCCAACAGTGTGCAAATCATTGCTTATGTCTTCCATTGTGATATCTTTGAAGACATTATATAATCCTGATTTTAATGATATGATGAAACATATTTTTCCGTACATCATTAATAATTTTGAAAATGTGAAACATGTTTCTTGACTTCTCAGAGGAGACAGCTGAACTCGGTGTGATCTGCAACAGGAGTCGGCTCGTCCAGGCAAAACACTGTAGATATGAGACGACAGTTCAGAGGTCACGGCTGTAAGCAACAACGAGGAACTATTCACATCACAATCTGTCACTCCACATCTGCGTTCAGCTGGGTGCTGGTTCAGCCCTGCAATACTGGAACTCCTAAATTCTGTTCCCTGAAAAAACAATACTGTGCGTTTCTTCAGCAGTGGCATTAAATGAAGCACAGATGAGGACGGAGGTAGAGTAGATCCAGGGACAATCATGTTACTATTGTGTCGACCACAGTAATGCAAACTGACGTGCCTTTATTTGTTACTCTCCCATTCATCTAGTTTTATTTTCCTCGTGCCTGCATCTGTTTATCTGCAGGTATCTTGAGGTGAAAATATAGTCATATCAAATTCCATCTTCACTACTTCTCATATTTTATTCTATTTGGTTCAAAGCAGAGGCAATAGTAAACAGAAATATGAAAGAGATTAAGTTGATTTTTTTATGATTAGGATTCCTCTGAAACATTCCAGGTTTATTAGATTATTTTTGGTGGAAAAATAAAGGGAAATGTAGAGAGAGGGGGGTACTGTAGTAACATGTAAAAGTCAATAGCTGGTCATGTCACATCCTCACCAAAAATCTCAGTGCAACCTTGAATTAATACTCACAGTTCTTTGGTTCAGCTCCTGTTGTAGATTGAAATAATTAAATAGGTATTAAGTTGCATAGAAGACATATCTGGACAAGAAATGTAAATATTTGATTTGTTTCAGTTAAAATGTTAAACTGGCTCTTGCCATTTGCCGGTTGTGCAACAGACATGTGGCAAGATAAAAAAGATATGATGTGTTTAGTCACTGGATTTATGTATTCAAAGTGTCCAGCGGTCTGTGAGTGTCTCTGTTCTGGAAGAGCTACTTATCAGCGAAGGATCCAATCTTCCTTAATGTGTTTAATTAACTTCAAGTGCACTTAAAATAAAAAGGAGCAGGTTGTCGACGGGGTATTGCTTCCATAATTTAGCATATTTGAATCAAGAAAGGTGTCGTAAAAGAGTAATCCACCAGTTTAAGATCGTTGGTCTCATGATGGACAAAAATTGGACCAAAATTCCTTGTCAAAACCTGGCACCTACATTACCCACAATGCAACTCGACAAACAACAGTTCTGTTAGAGATTCTGCTATGTCATGCTAGTAGCAGCTAATGCAGCCTCAAGCTGAAAGTCTGCACAGGTCTGGTGAGCTCACTTCTTTAAAACTCCACATCTTCAGATTTTTTTTCATTTTTGAACTTGTAGTCTTGTTCTTGCAAGTGTGATGCAGACTTGCAGCAGAGAGCAAGAGAACAAAGAGTGCAAATATGGAAAGAAGTCTTAACATTTTATATAAACTTTATTTGCTTATGTTGCATGAAGTGTATGACCTACAGTGTATGACCTGCAGTCTGAAGTCCTGAGTCTCTGTACAGTGAAACAGACTAGTTCGTCTCCCTCTTCGTCCTTGCTGTTCTCATGCTTTATGGTGCATGCACTGGAAAATTTTAATTTTTGAGTTTTCAGTTCTATTCCTGCTGTACTGTAAAATGTTTAATTAAAAAAACAAACGAAACGAACAAACAAAAATGGAAGAAATTAACATGAAGTAATCCATTTATGGGGACTGTGAATTAAGTTTAAAAAAAAACCTATGAACATTAACTAGTTCATTTTCATCTCTGTGAACTGAGCATCGAGCTATCTCTTGTTAAGTGTGAACTTAAACAACACTGGTAGCTTATGGTGAAAATGCTTTTTGGGCTGCAGCACTGTGAGTGGCCACTGTGGGAAAAACTGGAAGGAAAGATGAGAGGTGACACCGTATCCAGGTTCTCTGTTATACATCCATGCCTTTATCAGAGTTTATCAGCAATTTATCAGACCTCCTGCAGTGCCCTCTGAAACCACAAAAAGCTTTGTAACACTTGTCTCACACATGTACTGATGCTCCCCAAGACCTGAACATAGACTTTGATGTCTAAAAAAATGGGGATTTGTAGCTTCAAAACCAGACAATCACACATATTTAACGTCAATCCCTGGTAGGAGGCCATGAATCAAACTCAATAAGAATCATTGCAGAACAATCACAGTTTTGAAGGGGCTGATCCAACGGGAATGATTGCAGGAACAACAACATCTACTGTATGTTCATAATGGAGTTTGGCAGGACTACCTGCTCCTAGGTTTTCTTTTATTATTTTTGTTTGTTGTAGGCTTTTATTGATTGACAGGAAGAGCTGAAGGGTTTTGATTGTATTGTTTGCCTCTAAACCCCTCTGAGCAGGACTCTGAGCCTGTTGGTGCTGAAGAAACAAGATTTCTATAAAGAAATCTCAGTGCCACCTAACAATAAGAATACCCTTATTCTACCCTTATTCTTAACTGGGTTGTACATTATAAATCATTAATAAACAATTACAAACAAGTTATAACAGCTTTCATACATCAATGTGGGCTCACTATTTGGCACAACAAGTTACTGCTTCTAATGAGTTACTACCATTTATATTTTATTGTGGTGCATGCTGAAAATGTCAAGGTAACCAATATTCCCAAAGCCTTAGGGTATGAATCTAGCTATTTGATATGTTATTTTAACTTTTTGACTATTAAGATATGCTGGCTGCTTAACACACAGTCAAACCAGGACTGAACGGTGGTCAGTTTGACAACAGGGAATACAGTACCAAGGTGGTTTTCTTGCCAGGATTTGCTCCTGGCACCCCGGGACTGAGTCACCTAATAGGACACCTAGCTGCACGGCTAATTGAGCTAACTACCAGCTACAGTTAACAGCAGCTAGCGGTTAGCCTACTTTACTAACAAGTATTGCTAGGTCTGTCCATTAGGAAACTCTATAAATCCCCTCAGTTCTGTACTCTGTCATCAAACTTGGATTATAATATCTAATGACAATGAATAATGACAAGTCCATATGGTACCACTTTAGTTGAGGTCAAGTGAAATATTCATAGTACCAGCATAAAAGGATTTGACAGTAATAATACTAACGACATCTGACAATTCCAAAAAGTATTAGTTGAGATCAAGGAAAATATTAATGACACAATTATAATGGTCTCATGACGACCAATGTGAAAACCAACTTAAAGCTACAAGAGACAACTTTGATATTTTGTTGATTTTGGAGTCACCAGTGAACAAAAACAGTGTTTTTTCCAACTAACCACAAAATATAATGTTATAAAAAATATAATGGCATTAAAAGACATGTAGGTCATCAATATTAAATTGGGACTGTTTCACAACCAGTTAAAAACTCTTTGTACTAGCTTGGCTAATTAGGCCTGCTATGGCATGTTTATGACAGGTTATGTTGTCTTGGTTAATGTCAAACTGTCATGACAAAGACATCTCAAACCTTGCATTAAAAATGACAACTGACTGAATGAGACTTAATGACAATAGTAAAAAAAAAACATTCATAAAAATCATGTTCATGTTCATGTTTGTGACAAACATTTTGTACAAATCCTCGTACAAATTCTAGTAAATATGTATGTTTTATGCATGTTTTTGAAGTAATTTCATGATTATTTTTTGCATTTCTCTTTTTAATGTTTTTGTTATGGTTTGGAGAATCAGCAAACAAGGGGAACAAGTTATTTTTCATTTAATTGTGAATTTAACAATACTGATTATATGCTTAGTCCTCTTCTCCTAAAGACTATGCCTGTTTGTGACATTGTGTATAGTTGTGTTTGTGTGTGTGTGTGTGTGCGTATACACCTGCTAACCTAAGCAGCTTCGTTCATGTTTCATTACAACCCTCTACCCTAAAATAAGGATGTTTGCATCAAATCTTTAAACTTATTGAGAAACAGAGAAGAAAGAAGAAGAAGAAGATTTCATTCTTGGGACCCTCCTAATCCCTTTGACTGCTCTCTTCAACCCCCAACTCCACACACACAAACACACACCACATGGGCTGACTCTTCTGAGCACACTGCCCCCATCACATCCACATTATTACACAGCAGCTAATCCTGTTTCCCAAATCCCAGTACCTTGGACTCCACTGAGAAAATCCTATTGGTGCTGCACATTTCTCCATACGCTTTAGCATACAGGAATCCACTGTCCTCCAGACTGCTTTTGTCTCCTTCAAGCCTGCCTTCCCGATGTTTTCCCCTGTAAATCACCCCCTAAATCCCTGCACCCCATCCATAATCAACAATGTCTCAAGATTATTATAGCACGCATTGTTGCGCAGAATATCTCAGGCAGACAAAAACCACACAGACAAAAGGGACACTCGCTGTCTTTCCCTGCCCGCCTGCCTGCCAGTTTGTTGTTTTGCTGTAACTAACTTAGTGGTTTATTTATTCTTCTTTTTGTTTATTGATAGAGTCATAGTTAAGAATTCATGAGGCCGTATTCTTTCTGTGAAACTCGAGTGTTTGTTACTAAGAGAGAAAAGAAGATGGGCTGTCAGATCACCTCCATCCAATCTGTACGGCTTACTTCATAATTAATTGTGTGACGTGTGTGCTTGTGAGAGTTTGAGTACGTGATTGTGCATCGCGTGTGTGTGTGTGTGTGTGTGTGTGTGTGTGTGGAAGTGCAGGATCGTTCGTCTGTCCAAATGTGTGATAACTGACAGGCTTTTCTCGGCAGCCAGATGATGCCTACTTCACCGTGTGTAGCAAGGCAGCTGCTCCAAGACTCCTGTGCCAACAGCATGGATTAAGTTGTCTGTGTTAGTGTGTGTTTATGTGTGTGTGTGTGTGTGTGTGTATGTGTGTGTGTGTGTGTAAGTGAGAGTGTGCGATGGATATTCCATGCTCTGTGCTCAACTGAATACCTGTAAGTGCTTTAGTGGCATCGTGGGATTTCAGTCAGGTTGCATGTTTAGTCGTGTGCTCTCAATGAACCATCTGTCTCTCAGTGTATGTCTTCCTGTAGATATCGAGGTACTCATATTTGTGTGTGTGTGTGTGTGTGTGTGTGTGTGCGGTAGAAAGGATCCTATGGGCAGAAAGGGCAGATTAAAGAGCTGTGTGTTTGCCATGTGGTAGGAAAGCCTGTGTGCTCTAATGAGATTGACAACAACACTGAGTAGGAACCATGCTGCTGCACACTGAGCTGGCAAACGTGCCACACACAGAAGGACGTAGGTTTGGTTTCAGAAGACGGTGGGGGCCCAACAACAACAAAAAAAACCCCACCAAAAAATAAGTAATATGTGTATTATTTTCTTCATGTATATAAATATATATCATCTAGCAAATAATGGATTGTGATTATATCGGTTATTGTGCTTTTCATAATAGTTGGTGTACAAAAAAACCACATAATTTGCTGCACTATGATGCACTAGCCCAATAATCAACTATAATTTCATTGACAGAGACCTGATAAATATATTTATTATCTTATATAAAAAAGTTATTAAAAAAATAATTATTTTATTTATATCTTACTACAAAGGAGAACTGTCTTTTACTGCATTATCCTTGGATGACCTGTTTTGTCAGTTTTTTTTATATTAAGGCACTTCTTTTTGGACTACATCATTTTCTGATTACTACCTTGCACATTCCAATAAATAAATAAATTGATAATAAGGTATGGAAAAATGTTATTTAAAAAAATATAGATGTTCTATTTTCTATTTGTGTTTATTGATATATATATACACAAAAATCGCCAAAGCAAATTCCCTGTGTGTGTAAACCTGCATGCACCTGATTCTGATTCTGCTGACTTGTAGGAGAATTATCAGCTCACACAGCTACATACTTTTTTCCTCCAAAATATGGAAGAGTTGGGAGACTTTTTTTCAGATCTTAGAAGTGTCTGCAGTCTTCTTTACAAACTGCTTGTAGGGCAGCTTGAGAGGCAAAACCTTTTGTGAATCACTTGCTAGTGCTTGTAAAGCATAAATGCTGCCAGCACACAGTAACAACCATAGACTGTTTAAATAGTGGACGGAGTTGCGGGGTCTGAAAAATTAAGCTGATACGAAAGTGCCTTAAAGCTGGGGCTGGCAGTTTATGTTTGGCGTCACAAGGCAAAAGTCCCAAATTAACCTTTAAAGGCACTTTTCATGTTACTGTCCAGTCAATGTTGATGTTAAATATAGTTGTAAATGTAGTTAATTGAAACAAATTCCTCAGTACTTAATGTATTGACCAAAAAAGTTCTCCTGTTCTCCTGAGGAACTTCAGCTTATTTCAGCTTTGATTTCTCCTCCCCTGTGAGTGCAGGGGGTGTCCTAGATGAGCATTTTAGTCAAGTAATGCTACATTGTGGCCAACAAAGTAATAGCTATTATAGTGATGACATGGCAGCATGGGCGCCAGGGTCAGAATCTGGCCTGCAATGCATCCTGGTCAATGTAGACTCTGCTGTATGGCTCCACAAGCAGGAGAGTTTTGTTGGTCAATACACTGAGGAATTTGTTAAACCATCAACACTGATTTGACATCCACATGAAAACTGCCAAATTTAATAATGTAATTCAAGTGGTCTGAGAGAAATTTAGACCTCTGCTCCTCCTCTCGACTCTGTTTTCAGGCTTTAGAAATTCTAGCCTGTGATGGAGACTTTAGCCAGTCACAGGTTAGGAAGATAGTTGGGTCTCATTCCTGAAACATCAATATTTCATGACCCGAAAAAGAGCCTTGACAATCAACTATCTTTCTCCACAATCACTTGCTGCACCTTTAAACCTGCATTCTTTCTGGCCGGGGTGGACTCCACTGGTTTTGAAAACAAATCTGAGTGTAGAAGTCTATGAGAAAATGACCCTAGTTCTCACTTGATGTATGACCTTAGTAAACTGTTTCCTAATGAGTTTCTGGTCTCAGTCTTCTTAAATGCTGCATGATTTACATTTTGTAAATGATCCCATTTAAGTCCCATTTAGGGTAAAACAGAAGATAATGCAGGGGATGTTTTAGGACGAGGCGCTCTTCCCCAGCTCCAGCCTCTTGTCCAAAATTCTTAGCTCAAAAAAACAAGATGACAACCGTCCACAAACCAATCTGTGACCTCACAGTGGCAACATCCACTTCTTACAGTCTATGGCTGTACTTTTTCTGGCATGCTGTCTTCAGAAGGTGAAAAAAGTTCACACCCTCCACCTAAAAATTTTGATCAATCATTAACAATAACCGGGGAAGCAATAATGAAAAAGGATCCAAGCTGAATTAGAGTGAAATAAAGGTCAGCACAATAGCATCAGCAAACTCTTTTTTGTTTATTTTCTCTACATAAATTGTAATGATTCAACTTTGTTTCACTCCATATTTTCCCCCTGGTCATCCATGCCCCCCCTGCAATGGCTTTATGCCCCACCAGGGAGCTGGCCCCACAGTTTGAGAACAATTGATCTATGGTAATAACTGAGGATTAGCATTTTAACATTTTGATCAGCTCAAAGCTTCTCCCATCTGGATTTTAGCAGTTGGATGGTGAAAGGTGGTCTTTTAGTGAATGAAAGTGAAACTGCAAAGTAAGATTACTCCCTCACACAAACTCTCTCTCTCTCTCTCTCTCACACACACACACACACACACATACACACAAAGGGGCACTTTCACTCTTCTCCTTCATTAACCTCGACTCTGACCCCCTCAACTTGTTTTCACTCACAGTTCTCAGATAAAAACAGGTGCATCAGTTTTCATCTCAGTATAACCCTGCAGGTACGGTTGAATCTCAAAAAAGGGGAAACACATATTCACACATGCAGAGTTTAGCATACCAACTTGCTGAAGCTAAAACATTTCATTGACCTCTGCAAAATTAATTAATTGGGTGCACGGCACCTGTGATGGAGGTACAAAAGCCTCACTAATAACTGGTGGTAAATTGAGGAAGATAAATGGCCGTTTGAACCAAATTATATCAAGGAGACTTCGCCTCTCCATCGTTAGATCAAAGCAGCACTCGCTGGCGTCAGCTATAATCAAGTCATCACTTCCTTTGCATTTGGTTGTTACAGATTTATCACATGTGAAAGGACCATTCAGTGGTTAGAGGAGCTGTGTTTGTGTGTTTGTCTTAATCCAATATGAGGAAGACGGATTCGCTGAGCTTCACCCCATCTATCAGTGCTACTGTGCCGTGGTCCTCTTCACACACTTGTCACAATATTTAGATGATCATGAACTATGTGAGAGATGGTAAAAGCTGCTCCGCACTTGTTGTAAATGAGCGTGTCTCTGAGGAGTAAACATTACTGAGTCTCGCTCTGGATCTCTGGTGTGTGTGTGTGTGTGTGTGTGTGTGTGACTTTAAGCGTGTGTGTCTGATCGAATGTTTCAGACGGAGCCATTTGTTCTCTCAGGCTTAGCAGATGTGTGGTGTGCAAGCAATACAGGGTTCATGATGATGAAAAACACTTTGCAACATGCATGATTACCATCCATTCAACCGGTGTGAACTGCTGTAATCGTGTGATCCATCGACTAATGTGCAGCATGTGCAGCAGCCATGTGTGTGAAACCCAGAGGGAACGCGTGATGATGTGCCACTATATGCCAACAACATATTTTAGTCTCTGCTGTCAGCTGTTTATTATGTTGAGGAGCATCTCAGTGTCAACCTGCAAGGTGAGTCTACACATGCCTGAACATATGTTTAAACATTCATTTTTGATAACTTGACCAATAGTTCAAACTCGTGTTACCTCTGAAGCCCCTTTTACACTCAACAAAGAATTAACACCCACTAACATCTGTTTTTTCTCTTCAGCAGGAAAGGCTTCAGTCTTTGTTCATTCTCAGGTCAGATGACTCTGCAGTAGACACAGGCAGGGATGGATGCTAATATTTTTAAGCACTGGTGCCACAGGCTACCAAGCCTCTAAATTTGGTGGTCAAAGTACATTTTGGTGGCCAAAGTGTAAATTTATATAGAAACAACACAGAAGAGGCACTTTAATGGAACTTAAAACAGCCTGCCTTAAGGCTTGTGTTGTCCACTTTTCTCCATGAACTGGGGGTGTGGTGTTTCCTGAAGACATCATTTCTGTTTAAAAAGGACCCAAACTTGTCAGCTAGTTGAGGAAACTGTTGCACATCACAGTACATTACATCCTTATGTGTTATATTCTAGCCACCAAAACTCCTGGTTTCTTTTTTCCTTTTTAATGGGGTTAGCAGTCTCAATAGGCTTAGTTAATCATACTTGTAAGTCATACTACAGTAGCCCTGTCATATTGGAGCTGGCCGGCGATGAGTACTGTTTGCTGATTTTGTATAAATCTGCATATACATGCTAATGTTGGTGTAAAAATGGTTTAAGGCAGCATCATACTGTCATATGTACTGATATCAAAGAGTTTTCATTTTGGATAAAAATGATCCATAATAATGACTTTATTTTACTGTTGCATGAAGGAAATGTTGATTTTAAGATTAAATTCAAGTTAAGTGTACTTGAGATTTTCAGATTCAATCTCTCCAACATTACTAATACTGTCACATATTCAGCTGATTGTTTCCCAGACTGGGATTTGCTCAAGAAGCCCCTGAAGGCAAAGTTAATTTGTTTTTCTGGCATTCATTTAGATGACTAAGTAACTTGTTTGAATGAGTTTCTAAGTTGCTGCAGTGAAATACTTTGTTGTTTGGATGAGTTTCTGCAGTCTGTTGTTATGATGAGTAAGACTTGAACCTTTCCTCTTCTTGAGGTCGGTGTAATCTGTCCTTTTAAAAGCCTCTGTCACAGCTTTTAGAGACCAGAAAACACCTGCGCTTTGACTCTTTCTCAAACCCAGTGGTATTTCTTGCATTGTCAGAGGTGTTTTCTTCACTTAGATATTAATGTTTCTGTTGCTTTTACAGACATTCTGCTCTAACAAGACTGTGCAACAATTTCAGTCAGCCCAGTCACCTGCTCTGTTTTCTCAGCCATATCTCTTATCTCTCCCTGTCCTTGCCCAATCCAAGTCCCTTTCAAGTCTAATCCAAATCCAAGCCCATTCTCAGCTTAGTATCTCTATACTTCAATGTATGATGCTTTATGTACACCTCTAGCATCATTTCTGGAGGTGCCCCTTTAGTATTATGTGCCATTGAAGTCAGGTGATATACTTTAAAGAGCAAGAAAGTCTGCGGATGCTGTTTGAAAGATGGATCAAACAAACACTTTCACTTAGGAGACTAGGGGTTTGCGTCCAGTGTGAAACCAATAGTCAGTTACTTCTTTTTAACATTAATTAATATACGTAACGTAACATACAGAAGTTATGTGATGTACATAAAAGTACCACTGTGTAGGATCTAGGCATCTAGCTGTGAAATTTCTCATTGCAACCAACTCGCCTGTCAAGTGTGAAGGAGAAACCACAGTGGCCACGAAAGGCCCGATGTAGAGCCAGTATTTAATTTGTCCATTCTGGGCTACTGTAGAAACATGGCAGTGCAACAACTCTGTGGAAGAGGACCATTATGAACATTATATTCTATATCTGCCGATGGAGCCTTCAAAATATTACACATTTGACCTTTATATGATGTTTTGTATGTAAAGTTATGTGAGGGTACTTATTTGAACCCAAACAACAATGTTTTTCTAGACCTAATAAAATAGTTTTCCTGCCCTTATTTTGAAAGTCTGCCCAGATGTTGGAGTGAGAACATGTTGCCACTCCCTCTTGACCTGCAGTAACTCGTTTCCCACCATTCCCATGACCTGACCATCTCTGTCCACTTACTCACCAGTCCCCCTTCCCTGATTAGTCCATCAGTACAGTATATAGTCTTACAATATCAGTGCTAAATACAAGTACTAAATGCAAAATACACTATTTGCTTGAATAGCGGTGGAACACCCACTATCAAACTTATAGACCCTTTTACAGCTGACGTCACCAAAAAGCTACGTGTGCATTTTGGCAGCAGATCTAGCCGTCTCCCCCAATCATCCAGACAAGTTTTGAATGTTGAATTAGATGTTTTACCAGCACCAAAATCACCAAAATGTCTGGTTGTTGCATATACGATAAATCACAATTGACATTCCATTGGTTGACTTAAGTTGTACAGAAATCTGTCAGGATCACGATCGTTTCACATCAGTCAGTGGTTCCTATGACTGCGAGCTACTAAACATGTTGACTGGACTGAGGACGTGATCAAAACTGCTCACGTTTGCAGCGCCCACTGACAAGCTGTTGTGGGCCGCCATACTTCTGTTGCCAAACTGCGCATGCAGCTTGCTCATTGTTTACAAACTGTAAATGGGTCTATAACCCTTTTTTTCAAGGACCAGCCTTACCAGATATGATGCTCTTCTACCTCTCTACTCATTAGTAAGCACATGACTTTTACATGACACTGCCCTAAAGATTAGATTGGTTCTGCAGTGCAGATGTTTTTTTAAAAACTCTAATTGTTTCCACCCATTTTTAGCAATGAAAGCAGGGAGACTATCCTCAGTTTCCACTGAGCAAAGCATTTACTGTAGAGATTGACTTGTGAGTCTCAGCATATATATACAGGGCCATCAACATTCTGTATTGCACTGCATTTCTTATTTGATAAGTTTGTCTGTTTTGACTGTCAGTCTCCTTTTAAACCTCGACTGTTGCTTGACTCTCAGACTCACTCAAGTGAACTTGAACTTTCATCTCAACCTGTCTGCCTGTGAGTCAAGCTGTTTGGTTCAATGTGTTGTGTCTATGAGCTGTTACAAAGACTCCACAGCCATGCTAGCAGCTCTGTGAAACTACATGTTAAGTGCACATGGAGGAAATTGGCCTTTGGGGCTTTCTGCCAGAAAGCTATTTCTGGCAGAAATCTTTGTCAAAAAGCAGTAGTGCCTTGAGCTAAATGCTAACATCACGTTTGCATGTTCTCCACATGTTTTCTGAGGGTTTCTCTTGGTGCCAAGGTTAATTTCTCCTGTCAGTACCTTTGACCAAAGCACTGGCTCAGAACTAGAGGCACAAAGGCTGCCCACTACTCCTAACACTTAGGATGGGTTAAATGCAGAGAATAAATAACAACTTAACCAAGTGCAGGACTTGCGATATGTTTTGCGTTTCTGATTCAGTATTTATTATGATTCTTAAAAAATGCACCCAAAAACATTTTGTCTGTGTCAAAGATGATGGTGAAGTGGGCACAGCTGAGCCTCATTTGCAGGACCAAATTACCCACAAACACAGCCCGAATAGCTTGCAGACAATCAAATTAAAAAAAAAAAAAAAAAGAAGAAGAAGAAAAGAAAGAAAGGAAAAATAATTCAGCAATTACTGAAATCAACCCTGTTCATATGGGCATTTGAAAGGCTTCACGGCTTTGTGAACTTCAAATTGCCCTCAGCCTCACCCCTCATATTCTTTACCATGTATCGTATTGGCCAAAGATGTGCTCCACGTGTGTTGATAAGTCACATAAAGCAATACAGCATGATCAAAAGTGCTTGTTTTACCAATCGAATCTTTCCATTCCCATGATTCTATAACATCCATAACACACGGACTAAAACATCCATAACTTTCTGACAGCAGAAGTAAACACTTGCTGCTCACCTCAGCATGATTTTTTCCTGTTTTGACAGACTAGACCTCATGTGTTATGAGTACAATGTAAAGACCTGTACTCTTGGGTACTGCAGCTTTGATTCCAGCCACCGACTTTGTTTCATGTCTCCCTCTGCCCATCTTCGCTGTCACTGTCCCCCATGCTGTCTACTGTTAAAGCAGAGATGTCTCAAAATAGTCTGTCTCTCTTGCCACATGAAATCAGTTCAGCATATCCGCTGCATGTAAATACATCCACTGTCTCTTTGTTTGGAGACTGTGATTCATGTGTGTGTTTTTTTCTTTAAATGGAAAAAAATGTCAACACCAAGAAGTCAAACGGGAGTCACAGACCGATGTATTATTCATTGTTGCAGTACAGCAGTGTTTTCACTTATATTGCTCTTGTTTTCAGAGAACATTTTAGAGAGCAGTCCGTGCCAATCAGTTAGTAGTCCGTCACCATCTGCGTGCTGGTTCTGTGGTTGGAGGATGGTCTGATGTTCCCCAGGGAGCAGGGGCTCTCTCTGGGCTCCAGGCCTGCCTGCGAGGCACCCTAACCAGACAGAGCTACCAAACAGCCTCCTCAGGCTACCGATCGACCCCTAACACACACACCATGGGCCACTCAGCCACCATCATTTACAAGAGAAATGGCTCAAGACTGTCATTTTAGTCTGCTCATTATACTGAACTTTACCAATCATAATACAGACTTTATCTACATTTAATATTCAGAAACCTTAGAAGTCATTTCATAAAATTCATGATGGCATGATCAGTCTTGTCCCCTGCAAAGTGATTTATTTAATGTGACTGTATTACATTTCCTGAAACTCTTCAGGGGCCTCATTTATAAAAATGATTTAGACAGTAACTTTGTCTTAAAGGTTAAGTGTGTAACATTTAGGAGGGATATTGGCAGGGACATTTATATTTATATAAATGTTTTTATTAGTGTATACCTGTTTATATTTACATAAAGTGTGGGTCCTCTTCCACGGAGCCCATCATGTTGCCCTGTCATGTTTCTACAGCTAACATTTGATTCATAAAAGATACTGAGCACTTCTGAGCACTGAGCACTTTCTACAGGTCATAAGAACACCATTTGTAACGTATGCACCTGTGATCTACAAATCACTACTTATCTTAAATTTGACTGGAAAATCGCTGATTGTAAAATCTGCGATTTTCCCTTATATAATGTTAGCAAAAATTAGGGTTGAGGCAGGAATTGCCAATCGACCAAAAGAGAAAAACAAACTTTTTGGAAGATGAGACCGTTTTGAGGAGATTGAGCCCACAATTGGGCAAAATACCCCAGAATCCTGAGGAGGATTTGCCCAGATATTTCAATCTACTGGACACAGTATATTATATATATATTATATGAGGCAAGTGCTGGCTTAGAATGTGACCTGGTAAAAAAAAAATTACAAAAGATATATCAGGATTCTGGCCTATTTTGCAGAGTTATATTATTTGGTGGACTAAATAGTGGGTTCATAAATTCCTCACACCTTTAATTGATAATTCCAGATACATTGTTCATAAAGTTAATGCAAAGTTAACCACCTTCTTTGGTGTCTTTGTGTCCCAAACTGCAATACCTCTGCATAACTAAGGAAAATAACTTACATCAGGTCTAGATTTTTGCTTAGATATATGATTATTTCCATGTCAAAGTAAGGTTTTATAAATAACTACTTATACTAGGTTTTCTGCACAAGTCATACTTAAGGTCAAAATTGATTTAAGTCCATTTTATAAATGAGGCCCCAGGTCTGACCCAGGCTAGTGTTGCATTTATCAGGACATTTTGACTGGCGTCTGTGCAAGAATTATAAAATGAGGTTTTTTTTTTTCAATAGCAGAGAGCATAAAGGACCCACTCTCTTTTATAGGAAGTGTGTTTTTTTTTTTACTTTAGCAATGAAAAAATTTCCATTTCAGTAACCTTGATAATAAATCCAATAAAGATGAATTTAATGCAACATAAAGTCACATTGTGCCACAATTACCTAGTTAGAGTGTGTGAGTGTCATGTTTGATAAATTGAGACATAGTGTATGTAAATGCGTTATATGAGGTGAGATATATTGCCTGTACTGTATATTAGAATATAAGATTACCAAAGGGTGACCAGCAAGGTCTCAGCTAATGTGAATTTGTGTCTTTTAGTGTGTGTGAATGTGTGTGTGTCTTTTCCATTAAGAGCTTTTGATGGTCTCACAGTAATCCAGCTTTTCCCCCACCATACATCTCTATCCAGTGTGTGTGTGTGTGTGTGTCTTCTCCTTACTATCTCCAGCAGCCAGGAAGACACTTAACATCTGGAGAGGGACCCAGGTATGCTGCGATAAAAGCCTCTGAGGGGAGAGAGCAGGAGAGAGGGAGAGACAACACAAGGTGTGTGTGTGTGTGTGTGTGTGTGTGTGTGCAAATTACAAAGTGAGGTTTTTGTGTGTGTGTTGGTGGGGGGAGGGTGAATTTTCACTGAGATACAGATGTAGATACAGAGACACACAGGAAGAGGGCAAACGGAGAGGAGGTGAAGAAGACCGGCATCTTCCTTTGAGTGGTTTGCTGGAGCAGAACTGGTAACCCCGTCAGCGCCGTCAGCACATTAAATGGATGAGGGCCAGCAGGCATGTAAATGGGTGGACAAGATGAAAGGCAGAGGATAGAGGGGTGAAATGAAAGACGACGAAGAAGAAGAGGGAGAAGGAGAAGCAGAGGAGAAGGTGAGCAGGAGACAGCCAAGAACAGCTGGGGAAAATAGGGGGGTGAGGAGAGAGAAAGAGAGAGAGAGATGACCCCTGGGGAGCCTCATCTCCCACATCAATTATGGAAGAAGTGTGTGTGTGTGTGTGTGTGTGTGTGTGTGTGTGTGTGTGCGTGCGTGTGCGTGTGCGTGTGCGTGTGTGTAGGAGAGGGAGAGCAGGACAACACTCTTACAGCTGGAAAACATCTCCACAGATAGACTGGTCATCTCCCTCCAACCCTCTTTGTACAGACACAAACACACTAATCAACCTCAGCTCAGCATCAGACTCATTTTTTGGAAAGTACTTTAAATTACAGCAGAGACACACAAAAGATGAAATTTTGCTATTATGCACAGTGGTGGAAGAAGCACTCTGATGGATTATTTAAGTATAAACTCAAAGTCCTACATTCAAACCATATTATCAGATCTTAAAGTTAAAAAAAAAAAAAAAAAAAAAAAAA
>JAJHUR010094876.1:0-15147 GCA_027495735.1 Lutjanus campechanus | reverse complement strand
GCGAGGAAAAACTTCCTTTTAACAGGCAGAAACCTCGGACAGATCCAAGACACATGGTGGGCGGCGACCTGACGGCACCGGTCGGGTTTGAGAGGGAAAAGGAGAAGGGAGGGGTGGAGAGAGAGAACAGAACATCTCTTACACTTCCCACTACAAAACTGTGGAAATTCCACATAACCTACTCGAGTACCTCACTAGAGTACAATTCAGAGGTAAGCCTATTTACTTATTGAGTATTTCCATTTTCTGCTACTTTTTGACAGTTATAGTCAATAGTTACCAACATTTCAGTACAAAACACATGATAATTTTTATTTAAAAAACTATGTAATGCCTCAGGCACCCCTGTAACTCAGTTGGTGTAGTGTGCATCCCATATCCTAAGGCTATCCGTCCTTTTCAGCAGCCACCGGTTCAACTCCCACCTGTTTTCCTCTGCTGCATGTCATCCCCTTTGTTTATCCCCTTTCCTGTCTTCACTTAAAGGCAAAAAAATCTAAATGATCATCTTAAAAAAAATTGCAATGCTTTAGATGAAACCACTCATATGTATATTCAGTAATTTTGTCATGAGTATAAAAAAGACACTTGATGCCTCTTTCAATACCACAGCAAAAAGAAAACTCGGCATGCAAAACATGATCTTTGTTTTTATTAAAACCTGCACACAGAAAAGGTCTCTGAACTCTGGCTGGTTTTGCTGCAAGCCAATTTCAGACAGGACAATACAGGCTGAACTGAACACATGAACTGAATGAGCACTTAGATCTTTTTTTTTTTTTAAATAGCTTAAATAGTTTTGATACTGTTATTGTATAGTTGTATATTGTATTGTTTTAAATGGGGGAATTGACAAGCTATAAAAATATCAATACTTTTGACTATCTTAAATATAAAGCTTGTAAAATGAGCTCCATCCTGACCAACTACAAGTTTAAAGTACTGCTTACATGTTAATACATCATTAATAAGAATTTAATTACACTGATAAGCGCTATTATGCATACTGAGTCATTTTAGTTTGATCACTTTTTGTTGCCAGTACTTCTGTTCATTAAGTAAATGATCTGAAACGACTGCTTCCCCCACTTGAATGAAGTTAATAATTCGGCAGTAGGGGGTGGGCGAGAAGGTCCAAAAATAATACATGATGTTTTAGGATATTCTGCGATAACAATATTCTTGAGGATATGACAAAATGCTGAAAAAATATTTTTGGTTTAGAATTCACAATAGCTGTTGAGCTCTCCTTGAAGGATTTGAGCTCTTCTTGTACTCAACCAGGTGCATCTGCTTGAGGTGGTGTAATCAGTTTGTTGTATTGCCTCTTTCTGTCGTTAGTCTTTTTGCACTTCTTACATATTACCATGATTTATTGAACATCTGATCTTCTGTAACCAAACCACTTCCACACTACTGAACTTACTCCCCTTTTTGTAACTAAGTCCTCCACAGTAATATTACCATCATCACCATATGAATTTATAATATTGTAATATTTCCATTATCATGTTTTTTTTATCATTAAAAAAATTATAACAGCATATTGTGAATTATATTATATGGCAAACTCCAATTAGGTAGCATGTATTTCGATACTGTATTGAGTTGAATTTAACTCCCAAGCAAGGTAAGGTTTACAACATTAGAATTTGATGATGCTGGCTACAAGTTGACAAATTTAGTGAGTACAAGTGTGTCAGTTACAGCCCTACTGTAAGTGTGTGCGTGCTTGACTCAAGGCTTCAATAGTATCTGTCCTGTTAGCTCAAATAATAAAATGATCTACTTGTACCAGTGGTATTTAATCTTTACATCTCAATCAGGGGTCTCAAAATATGGCCAGTGCCTGGATTATATTTTAATCATCAGTCCATTTCCAAACTTCACTCTCGATAGCCTACATTTAATACATCACTCTGCTAATACAACAAATTGCATCTCAGGTTAGGAATGACAACCTGTAAATGCGCAGTACTTTGCAGGTTTTGCAGGATTTACTTTCTGTCATTAATGCTAGTGCTGCATTTCAATGGACAGCTTAACTATGGCCTGCAAACACAGCCTCTGAGACTGATGGTGGCCACTTTGACGACAGTGAATACCGAACAAAGGTGATTTTTAGGCCAGGTTTGGCTCCTGTCACCCTGAAGCTGAATCAGCTAATTAAATGGCTTGCTCCACGGCTAACAAAGCTAACTAGCTAACACCAGCCACAGATAACAGCAGACAGTGAGCGGTTGGCCTACTTTAGCAACAGGTTAACTAGCTAACCGCTATCTGTCCATCAAGTAACACTGTAAACTCAGTCACCTTGGTACTGTAGCTGCTCTGTCATCAAATGGGCCTTGATGACAGATTTATGAGAATGAAATGATACCGTTTTAGTTGATGTCTGGGAAATGATTCATTACACTGTTACAAAAGCACTTGACTGTATAATGTAACGTTAAAACATGAAGCTTAACACTTTCTTTAAGTTTGATTAAGTCAAGCTGTCATGACAAAGACACTGATAGGTTATGTTGTCTTGGCTAATGTCAAGTTGTCATAAGAGAGACATCTCAAACGATGGCAACTTTGCATTAAAAACAACTTAATTGACAGAATCACAACAGTCATAAACATTCATTAGAACTCCTTGAGGTTCATGACAGGTGTCACAACATGATTATGACAGTGTAATGCCAGTCTTATGCACATCCTTATGCATTCAAATAAAGTGTCATCGTGATCTGCCCTACACCCTCACAAATCCTACAGCAAGTTCTTGGGTCATCCTGTGCAGCCCTCAATCATATCTAAATTGGCACTCAGTCATCAAAACTTTGAGAACCCCTGATCTTACTTATCAGAAGGACCTCTGTTTGCTGATGAAAACTGTACAGCAGGTCCAGCCCTTGTTTTTGTCTGTCTAGTTTTCTTTTTTCCCTCAAGCCTCAGACAGCAAGTTGTTTGTGCACAGGGTTTGTTTGTAGATGTATAGGTAACCCGTACAAGCCCTAGATGCGGCTATAATTCAGATTCTCTGTGCTTGCTCATTGAAAGTCCATGTATAGATAGAGCAAAACCTTGAGGCACATCTCAGCAGTATATTGGATAGAAAATGCATCTTTTTAAAACATGCCTTTCTCCTTTGGAAGATGCAAACAGAATATGCACAGCTCTGTAAGTAAGAGGTTGCTGCAAGACTAGATTTTAGATCTTAAATCAGTTTCGGCAACAAGCAAGGCTCCACTCTGCCATGAGCATTAAACCTTATGGCTTTCTCACGTTGCTAAGAAGTTGAAACAGTGATTGGTCATAAACAAGCATTTCATTCAAATATATTTACTGCGTGATAACACAAATACTGCATAATACCGTTCAGCACCATATCACGTCATAACAGTCTGTACAAATCCAGCTGCTAATGGCCACTCCAGTTATCACCCTCTGACACAGCACTCAGTCAAATTAAAGTCTCGGCTGAGAAGTCATCTCCTCACAGTCATTCCCAATCAGTGCTGTACCATCATATGTGTCAATATGTAGATTATACAAAGAGTTAGGAGGCCGGGTCCATCTACCCAGCGGCGGCACAGAGCGGAGCTTTATAAAAAGCCTGGTAAATTGACAGTGAATCATCCTGACAGACCAGCGTCTTGCTCTTTCTTTGGTCATTATATCCGTAGATGAATGGCGAGCAGGGAAGTGAGGACAGCAGACAGAGAGTAATGGGACTGTTTCCATTCAGGAGATGTGCTATGCCTTCCCGTGTTCGTTGTGTTCTTCCCCGCCGGTTCAGTTATCAATGTTCTAATTGCCGGCTTCAACTTCAATCAATTCTTCAGACATTTAAACATGCTCTGTTGTAATTTATGAATGATTCAGTCCTGACTGTACATCAGTGAACTCAATAACTCAGATATGAATGTAGAATGGAAACATTCAGGATTGGAAGACCAAATTAGTTTAGACTTTGAGGTTGAAAAATCTTTAAAAAAAAAACAAAAAACTGTCAAAACGTACATAACTAGAACATGCAGGCAGGTGTATCCTCATGGGTTAAAATGAAGCAGAAGTGAAAACAACAAAACAAGTGGATCCATTTACTTGACAGCTTAGGTCCCTTTAGAAAAAAGAAAATACTGACAGCTAACAAATCATGCCCATGTTTGTGTTTTTCTATACATGAATAAGTAATGGAGGGAGTGTTAAATCAACCTTACCTTGCTCTGCTAAATGATTAACTGCAGCCGTTGCCTGTACAAACAACAACAAAAAAAACAGGCTGGAGCACCTTCTACCCAGTCTCTCTTTATTTACTGACACAAGGTGGATGACTGGAGTTGAATATTCATTTTTAGAAACAGCTCTCAGGATAGCAATGTCGCTCAGTCGGTCCAACTCCTCGCTGCAGATCGAAATATTTCAACAACTACCTGAAGACTTGCAGTTAAATTTTGTACAGATATTCATTGTCCCCAGAGGATGAATCCTGCTGACTTTGGCATTCCCCTGACTTTTTCTTTAGCGCCACAATGTTGTTTTTGGTCAAATATACCAACAGCTATTGGATGGACTGCCAATTAAATTTTGCACATGCATCCATGGTCCCTAGAGGATAAATCCTAATGAGATTTGGATATATATTCCTGACTTTTCCTCTAGTGCCACCATGAGTTTACATTTGTGTTTTAGTAAAATATGTTGATAACTACTGGATGGATTTCGAGAGATTTTTCATCAGACATTCATGGTTCCCAGAGGATGAATCCTCATGACTTTGGTTATCCCCTGACTTTTTCTCATGTGCCACAAGAGCAATTTGTTGTTTGTAGTAAAATGGGTTGACAACAATTGGATGGATTGCTATGAGATATTTCCTCAGACATTCATGGTTCCCAGAGGATGAGTCCTAATAATTCCCTAGGCTTGTGATAGCAGAGGTGATCTCAATGCATACTGATCATCTGGGGATTTCTAAATGCAAAGAAGTTGCTTGAATGACGCTGGGTACAGTCACTAACAAATGTATATCCCTTACATTTTTTGGAAGGACATGCCTTACAGGAAATGGTGCGCTCTCTCCATATTTTTCTTTTCATTGCCTTCCCTTTGTCGGAATGATGATCAACAAAATCAAAATAATGCTGCTTCATGGTTACAATTTTTTTCTTCTCTTCACAGCTCTCCTGTAAACTCAGAGTAGAAAGATATGTCTGACAGTAGCAGCGCTGCAGCAGCAGCAAAGTTGTCCATGCAGTCACCACATACGTGCAAGCTGGAGAAGTTCAGCAAGGTCGCCATCACAAACAGGTAAAGACACACAGCATGACCTGGGCATGAGTCTAAATGATCCCCTGACTTTTAGGACTTTTTTGAAAGTATTGGATGCCTGCATGACATTCCCACCAGCCTTGGCTTTAGGCTATCATGTGATTACTGGTAAGTAGCAAATGTTAGTGTGCTAACACACTAAACTAAGAAAATCATAAACATTATACCTGTGAAACATTAGCATGTTATCGTTGTCACTGTGAGAATATTAACATTCGATATTAGAATTTAGCTCAAAGCACCAGGCCTAAGCTTCACAGATGTGGCTGTTGACTCTTGTTTATCATCATATTAATACTGTTATCTCAGCTCTATTGTTCCCAAGATGATCCACTGCCTTTATCTTATCTATGAGGAATACAGTGATGTTAGCTTCATACATTGAAGCACTGCACGAGCAACAATTTACTTTGTCATATTAAATGAATTTGGCTTAGAATCAAAAAAATATATTTCTGTGTTGCAGGTTGTCCACACAAAGAAGCCTCAGAGGAACCGGAAAGTTCTTGTGACATGTTATATCATGCAAAATTAATCTGCAACACAAGGAAAAAATATCTCTACTTATTCAGGGGTTACTTCATGTGATATAATAATGTGCGTCTGTGGGCATGTGTTTGCACGGGACAGCACAAGAGTCACTCTGTCTATCAGTCTGTCACATTAACAGTAAATTTCTAGCACAGAAAGCGGTGTGTGTCTATCAGCGCTGCCTGGTTAGTAAAGATGTCAGAGCTACATGAGCTATGGGCTCCACAGCCTTGCATGTTGTTTGATGAAATATGCATGACACTGGCAGAGCCGTAGATCCTCTGAAGTGATGGATATACAGTACATATATATATATATAGTATGTGTTGAAGCCTAGTAGGCCAATGGGAGAAGGGTGATATCACACCACAGTAACGGGGTTAGTGGCATCAGCACTGTGCCAGCAGAAACTAAATACAGCTATACCCAGCATCTCATACATTCTATATCAGGTTTCTCCACTTTTAGAGGACAATTTCTGATTCTATAATGGATTCTGTAATCTTATATCCATGCATGACCAATATTCTTCTTTTCCGTCTCTTTTGCCATCCCATGTGTAAACACAGTGCCACGTCTCCCTGTTGAAATGGGGGTCCAAATCCAATCAGACCGTTGCCTAGATCCTCCCTGTGGTCTACTTACCATGTGTCTCCCAGCCTTATTACGCCTAGGGAGCGCTCCCTGACAGGCGCTATTGATCTCAGCCAGCTTGGAGCCACGCCATGAAAGTGCACATTGGCAGCTGATGACAGCTTTATTAGAAAAGGAGGACACGGCGGATCAGCAAGTTTCACCACATCAAAAGGCCCAAAGGGGATGAACGGTGGATAGAGCTCATCACATTTGTTTGGGGATCAATTGAGTGGCCGTTTTTTTTTTTTTTTTCTGAAGGTGATCAATTGGTTTTGTCCAGAGGGGATAATGTACTCCGACCACAGGTAAACATGAGCTGGCATCAGAGAAGAAAACCCACCCACTGGCTATGTATGAGATTGTTAAATTGGCAGAAAATCATACATTTTCATTAGTGACTTGTTTATGAACAATTCTGATTTAATTTTGCCTTCAAACTTGGCTTCTTTGCAAAGAAAAACAATATACATCTATTTTTGCATCACCATTTCCAGGGGCAATATGACAGAAACTTCCTGTCTTAAGTCTTAACTCAAGATAGGAAGAGTGATTATTCCCAATTTGTTAAGCCTATTACAGAGTCAAGTCTTAACTAACTTCAGGAATCCTATTTTAACTTACTTTATCCTATCTTACCCAGAAAATCCTAAATTATGCAATCCAACATCGTCTTTCAACTTGTATGTCTGTTACCGCGAAACTACCGAAACTTACCAAAAATAAGCAAAAACAACAATATGTACTTAACTTAAAGACATTTAGAGGTTTTGGTAACACCTGTACAGAAAGCCAAAGATGTTTTTGAGAAATTTACAACAATGCTAGCTTGGAAGAGTGCATGGGCTAAGATAGCAGACACAGTATCTGCCGGGTCCAGCATCTATTGTATAAAAACAAATGAAAGAGCAGCCATATAGACAAGTTAGATAATACTACCATTAGCTACTGTTAGCTAATACTACCGTTAACTACGGTTCACTAATACTATCGTTAGCTACTGTCAGTGAACACTTCTGTTGGCTATTGTTAGCTAACACTACATGAGCTACTGTTAGCTAGATGACTATTAGTGAACATTACCCCTAGCTACCGTTGGTGAAACACTATTGTTATCAACCTTTTGTTAATTAGTAAGTCAGCTGCTACCACAGGTGGAAAAGTGACATTTAAGGCAGGTTAACAGTCATGCTAAAGCTAGGAGGATGCTTGTGTAATACACTTTTCCTGTTCAAAGTTTAGATAGGAACATTGACTTAAAGTTTAAGGAAAAATTACCCTGGTTACCAAACAGTAAGGATCTGCAGTTTAGGGAGTTTCTGTAATACGGTCTCATGTGTCTATTAAATTTGTCAAATCACCTCTTGCATTTGACTGTAATGGAAAATACCAGATGCCTGCTTTCTCTCCACTGTGATGCATGCATGTTTATGTGTATATGCTGATATCTGTGGGAAAGCTTGTGCAAAGTTAAATTACCTTCGTCTCTGAGAGAAAGATTAGTATTTCTTTTTGCCATCGACTTCATTTGTTTTCATAAGATTTCATGCTTATGGAAAATACCTGCATTGCTACTTGGACTGTGAAATCATGCAAGATGGCTTATGGGTTCTCCAACTAACAATTCAGCCAGTGTTTTGGGGGAAGAAAAAAAAACCTTTCCAATTTGCTTTTGACTAAGGCAGTTCAGGACTTCAATCTTAGGCTCTGCTGAAAAGTACCAGGTTTTCAAGGGGGAAAAAAAATTCTATGACATAGAACTGCAAGCAGTGGGTTGACTTCCTTCAAAGTGAGACGAGGTCAGGGCCTTCTGACATCTGGCTGTAGCGTACTTTGGACGAGTGCTAATGAAGATACAAACAGATCTGCTGGCAGGCTGTGAAGCAGGTGGCGCAGGGCCGGGCTGTAAACGATTCTGGCCTGGTGATGAATGTCCTGCCACATACATGAGGGGTGAGGGCGCATGTTGTGTTGTGTTGAAAGTGCGGATATTACACCTTGACCCAGTGAACCGATAAATATTCATTAAGGCTGCCCTCCATTGAGAGAGAGTGTACAGTTTCATCTCAGTAGCTTTGTTATGTAGGGAAATGGTGCGCCATGGCTGAGCTGGAGTGCAATTGACTGGGAGAGGAAGGACGCCACAACGATAATGAGGCTAATATACTAAAGCGTGATTTTCTCGTCTATGCATGAGCATCAATGCACTCTGAGTGAGTAAAACACACTTGCCCACAGCAAAGCTTAAGGCCCAGGGTTGCATGCTGATGTACTTAATGTCAGTGTCAGGGAAAGCCATCTCTGCTCACGCCTGTGAGAACTGAGATCACTCTTCTTTGCTAGTATACATATTTAGTTCTCCAGTACACTTTAAATCATTTTAAGCTGGATCAACTTAAAATGTAAGATCCCCTGCTGCCTTAAAAATGTGACTTAACTAAACATGAGTTTAATAATTGCTTCATAGTTGTCTGTTGAGGTTTGAAAATGTAAAACAGTTAAATTAACTCAAGAAAACAAGTTCTATAAGCTTAAGTTTTAAGCTGAATCAACTAAGTGTACGGGGGTAGGGAGTGAATTCAAGTTTCCATCATGTATGTTTTCTTCAAACTACAAAACAGAGAGGTCTGAAGAGAGTTTTAGCTCTCAAACAATTGCATGCTGGGAGGTCTGCTAATTTGCTGATCAAGTTTCTGTCGAAACTTGTCCAATAGTTCAGTTATCATGTTTCGTTTTTGTCCATGACCTTACTTTGGAATCACGTCTTTATTATTTGAACTGTATAAAAGACAGTCAAACCTGAGACCAACATGATAAATTACATATAGGAGCTCACGTGTCACCTAATAATGCACAGCCCTAGTGCTTAATAACACACTTTGTGACAACTATACCTCCTGTCCAGGTTGATGTGTGTGATGTGTGCATATTATGATATGCAGATCCACTTCCTTCCCACAAAGGTAGTTCCCAGCAACCCTCGCAATCTGAAACACTAAGGGTCCTATCTTACACCTGGCGCAAAGCTGTTGCACAGGTGGGCAGGTAGATTTGCTATCCTACACCGGCGCAAGCGCCATTTTTGCCACGGCTGCAAGATAGCAAATGCACTTGCGCCTGGTGTGTGCAGCCATGGGTGGGAAATCTAAAAATGAAGGCAAAACAAAGATGTGGCCCAGTGTGTTTCATATCTTGTGCTTGGTGCTTCGGAGTAAAATCCACTTGCACCTTACATTGGCTAAAACCTGGTTGAAGCAATCTGTGGCGCAATCAGTCTGTCTGCACAATATAGCGACCGGCAATTTTGGCCAAGGTACGCACACATCACCACAATCACAAAACACCTTCATTTATCATCAGTCTGGGTTAGGTCCTCTGATACCCCTGTGCCCCTGGCGCAAGACAGCGAACGTGGGAATTGGACACACCTTGAACGAACTAAATCCATCGTGCCTCATGCTTTCCACTTGTGCTTTAGATCAGTGTAAGATAGGGCCCAAAATAATGAAATGCACTCTGTGGCCACGAAATTAGAGTGGACACTAAACTTTGACTCCAAGCAGAGCAGATTTTGACTTGACATGCTGACACTTTCATCCAGACAGTCAACACATTTTTGTCAATAGTCAGAAATCTGGTGTGAACACACACACACACACACACACACACACACACACACACACACACACACTTAAACTGCACTGACAGCCTCACACAGTGGCCGGAATGAGTGTCACTGACCATGGTGCTGAAACCAAAGGCTGCCAATGTAGCCAGGCAAGCTGCTTCTGTCCCACAACTGTCACTGCTGTGAATAAATAAACTGGACTATTTTATACAAATGAAGACTCATTAAAATGCTGGGTATAACTTTAATCCATTTGCACATCACTTCCCATGATAACGCATTTCTTAACAATTGCTGAAGATGCTAAATCAGAAGTGCTGCAGCAGTAAATTAAAATGTGTGTGATCGCCGGTGGGTGAAAACTACAAGGAAAACAAGCTATACAGTAAAACAATTAATTAGGTTTTCTGAAAAATATCACTTTTTTTTTTACTAGACCTCATAGTCATATTTAATTCGAAAGCACTTTAATGTATCATGAATATTTATCAGCCCTGAAAGGGGGTAAAGTCTATTTTGCAAATGAAAGAGAAGGAGCTGAGTTGATGTGTTTTTTAAGCATAAATCCTCAACTAACAGCCTACAGCCCTCACTGACCAGTGTTACTTGAACTAGCTGAACTCAGAGGGATAATTTAAATTGTCAATTAGCATCTTTACCGTATGTGTTCAGATTCTGCCAGAACCAGTCCGCCAAAGGGTCCAATCTAGCCCACTAGATGACTTTGCAAAGTGTAAAAAAGAAATTGCTGAGCAGTCATTAATTCCAGACCAGAATACAGTTCTCTGAAAAAACAAAAAACAGTTAATACTTATTTTGGTCATATTTAAAGATATTGAACATTGTGCAAAATATTGTCAATCAGCAGCTTCAGTACAAAATATTTTGTATCAGACGTCTATCTTCAAACAATACTGGTGGAACCATATTGCAAAGGCACTGACAACATTTTTGATTTGTAAATGGTTTGTAAGGCAGGGGATAACTTAACCTTCTTCCTCATTAGCTTCCACACAGGAGTTGAAACGTATGGAAATTTAAAAGAAATCTACATCTTGACAAACTGAATCATAACAAAGTACAGTTGTGCTACACTTGTTTGGTTTCAAAATACATGCTTTGTGCATTTGTAGCCCTACTGTGATCTGTATATTGCAATATACAATACTATTACTGCTGCAGATTCCATCTAAGAGACATCGGTATTCCCATAAGAAGAGATTTAACATTGATTCCTTACAGTCTTTAAGTTGTTGCATACCATTGATCGGTGTGAGCAAATAATTTGTACCATTGAGTCATATGTAGAAAATGCAACACTTAAAATCTGTCAAGACCGTTCTGTATATAACACTGGAGAACTGTGTCTTGGTATGATTTCTGAATGACTTTTATATTTACATGCTGTAACTTTCAGAGAGCTAAGAATATTAATAAAACCTACTGTAACTATTTAATTCATTAGCTGTGGTGCAGTGTTGAGGTTTACCGATTGTTGTGTTGGAGTGGGTCATTTTAAATTATGTCCTGAATGTAAAGTTTTTACTATTAAAAGAGATGGTGAATTTAATGTGACTGTCTTCAAAGTTTAAATCAGTTGAGCTTAATTACTTTCCCTTTGTGGACAATAAAGGACATCTATCTATCTGAGACATGGTTGTAGCCACACTTTTTTAATCTTAAGACATTTCAGGTTGTTTTGTAAATGAATGGTTCATTAATTGTGAACATTTCAGAATACCTCTACTTGGCATCGCTATAAAATGGAAATATTTGGAAGTGTTGTTATTTATAGCTTATTATGAAATGATTTGACTGGTCCTGCCCAACTAAGATCAAATTGGGCCATGAACTGAAATGAGTTTGACACTCCTGGTCTACATGAGCTGAAAAAGACCTTTACTGTTCAAGATAAAGACACTCATGGGGTGGGTCTCGCTGTACTAACTTCTGAGGAGCCTCTGGTTGTGTCTCTGTGGGAGCAGCAGCGCTGAATTTATTTACGCAGCATCATGAGAAATTAACACTGCAGGCGCGACGCAGCGCCTGTGAAGATGACGGTCCCCGTTAGGAACTGACAAAAAAAAAAAAAAAAAAAAAAAAAAAAAAAAAAAAAGGAAAGAAAAAAAACCTGGCAGGCTCCAACGCCCTTTCGGTTCCACACACACATGCACACCTATTCAGTCTGTATCTTTACTTTGTATGCTGTAATGTGACATATGCACATCAAGTTTACCCATTTTCAAATGAAAAGTTCAGGAAAAAATAAATGTAGGTCATTATTTGTGAGTATAGGCCCATGTAATTTTCTATTGTGCAATAAAACACTCGTGCAATCATGAAATGGCCTGAAGGCCTATTGAAAACGAGTCTTTATTTCCACTCTGTCTCTCTCTCTCTGCTTTGACCCATTTACAGTACAGTCTAAGTTAAGTGTGTGACGTGATGGCGTATTCAGAGTGTGGCTACGCTGCTTAAACCCTCTCGGTGAGGTCTTTACAGGCTGTTGGCTGCACTTAAGTGATGATGTGAATGGATAATACATGTTTAAGTATAAATGACATTTCACAATGACACAGCTGAAGAAATATGACAGTAACCTTGAGCCTACGATAGGCCTCTCACACAGCAGCCATTTTGACATGAAATACTAAACACAGGTGTTACCAGTGATACTAATTAAGGTTCAGAGTCAGAGTGCTGCTGTTGTGCATGTCGGCTCGCAGGAAAGGCTCCGCTACATTAAATCTAACAGAACCTAATTAGTATCATTGGTAACACCTGTGTTCACCCTTCTATTTCATATCATATAATCCTGTGACTCAGCAATGAGTTGCCTAACTTATTACTTTTCGAATATCAAGTATCTTGGTAGTTGTATAACAGCGTATACCTGTTTGGTCAGCTAGAATATTGTCTTAGTTTATAACCTCTGAAAAGAGTAAACATGATTTTTAACCATAGAGCTGTAATATTTCCACATTAAAATGCCTAAAAATGCTTGATGTATGTTATATATTTTGTACATATTTTGTAAGTTGTGTACCTACATTATCCCAAATATTTCCAACAGTGTTCAAACACAGAAAAATTCATATATATTTTTAAAGTAACTGTATGTTTCCAGGAAAACATGGGATATGTCAGAGTGAAGATGAAATGTGACTAAATGTAATGTGAATAAAACTTTAATATTACCCCATCCATGGACATGTTTTCTCCCTAGGTCATGTCAGATAGATTTTCATCAGCTATGGTGGTTGTTTAACAGTGAAGAAAACATCTCCCATGATCACACACTACCTCACATAATCATCAAACTACATCTTTCTTTATTAAAGTGATTACTTTTTGTCATATACGTTATCATATCCTGCAGTATTTTGTTTAAGTTCTGCTGCCAGGGATCTCCCTCACATTAAAACAATAACAAAAGACTTTGTTTGATGACTTTGTGAAGTAGCGTGGGATTATGGGAGTTGTTGTCTTCATTGTTAAACAACCACCATAGCTGATGAAAATCTATCAGACATGAGTCTGTATGTCCATGCAGAAATCATGTTCATGGACAAAGTAACTGTAAAGTTTTATTCACATTACATTTAGTCACATTCGCTGACTTCCATCCTCACTCTCAGACATATCTGATGTATCTGCCCCCCCCTTCTAGGCAGCCTTTCTAATTTTGTAAAAGAGTATGCTTTAACCATAAACCATGATCTTTTCCTGAATGCACCATTTTTGTGCATAAACCCAACCCAAGTGCGGCAACAACCTCAAATTAGTTTTTAAAATCTTGAAATAATGACACTTGATGGATGATTAACTCAGTTGGTAGAGTGTCTAACCAATGTATGGAGGCTGGTAATTATCTGTAGTGGCTGCTGGTTCGATTCCCACTTCTGGCCCTTTGCTGCGTGTCATCCCCTGTTTTGTGAAATAAAGGCAAAAATACCCCCCCAAAATAACTAAAAATAAATAATAATAATGACAATTAAGTTTAACAAATTAAGAGCGACATGCTTCCAATTGGGCACAAGACCCAGCCTGCTCGGTGAGAATACTGTGAGCCACCTATCCACCACAACCTCCATATATCTACATTCGCGCTCACAGCCAATCACAGCCCGGCAATAGTAGCCAATCACAACACAGTAGGGCGGGAATAGGCGGAACAGTTGGGATCCACAAACCGTGTTACAAAGTTGTCAACCTCAGAAAAATTCTAACGTTAGGTAAGGACGGCATTCATGTGGACTCTTCTCGTGAGCACAAGAGATATGACCCTATTTGAAGGCAACAAGTCTTGGGGAAAAAAATAATGCGACGAATTCTGTGTTTTCCCGGAAGTTACTCTTGTCAAACTAGCGACTTGCTCGGTTTCCCGCTAATAGCTAGCTGTTAGCAGGAAAGCCACCATTACCGTGAATAAATCACGTGAATAAATTACGCATTTCTCTGCATTTGAGCAAGTTAGAAACACTGGATAAAAAAAGTAGGTTTACACAACTCAACAAGACATATAACACGTTTAGCTTTTTAGACATAAATGTAGAAATGTATATATTTTCAATGAGAAGATAGAGACGTATTCATTTTAGAGAAAAGCCATGAATTTAGACTGGAAAGCTATGAAAAACTACATAACTTAAAATGGACTTTTTTTTTGCAGTGCAGCTTGACCAAATAGAGCCACATATTGGAAACGCGTGGCTTAGTAAATAGTCTGTCTGAATAAAATCAATAGACTGTAGCCTATATCACTCATTTTTAATAAACAATAACTAAACATTATAGCTGAATGGCTTGTAAAATTGATTCATTTGCGGTGTGCTGGCCTTCTAGGTCCCCGGGGTTTTATCTGGCCCCTCCTAGAGCAGCGGAGAGGGGCCGCCGAGGTTCCTGTGGACCAATCGGTTGTCGGTAATATTTCAGTGGGGAGCCCTGCCTGCCTGTGAACCAGAGAGAGAGGAGGAGAGAGGGAGGGAGAGCGGACGAAGCACCGCTGCTTTTCACTGCTGTTCCTCCAACAA